>JABAYD010025172.1:0-23360 GCA_014822095.1 Diplotaxis tenuifolia | reverse complement strand
TATTGATAATTTCATTATTTCAAACAATTTTGAACTAATATAACATAGAAACCTACCCGCCGGAATACCACTAGTAAATGTAATGTCATTAACACTTGATAAAACTACCATTATAATTATAAGCAGTGTAAGACATCTCTGGTTAGCGTTTTTAGTGAGCACATATAATATATAAGATGTTGAGGTAAATCTTAATTATGTATTACGTTTTATTTGGATTTAGCCCTTATGATATCACTAGTTTGTATTTTACTAGATGATGTAACTCCTGAATTATCTCCAAACTTTTTGTAGTTATCATAATCTTTGCTTTAATAAATATTTGTCTTTTTGAGGATTATGTGCCTGCTTGGACCAACTTTAACATTGCCACAAGTGAAGCCTTACAAAAATATGTAACCAATGTGGCTAAAAAAATAGAATGCATACTGTGAAAAGATGAAGTGGTAAGACATTGATGGAGGGAGACAAAGCATATATAAAACCACAAGTCTTTTTGAACAACCAACATAATAGGATACGCTTGCTTAGAGTTTTCTAGATGTTTTAGCAAACATTAACAAAAACTTACACACACCATCAACATGAATAACAAGAAAGAACAGAGCAAGAAAAGACTAAGACTAAAACAAACCAAGGCCTTAGTAATCTTGTCATCAAACTGGAAAAGGTATTTTTAACGAAGTCCAGCTATTGATGAGGTGATATTATCAGAGAATACTACTCGGATCTTGCACTTGGTTGAGGCTACTTTTTCAAGCATCTGAAAAGTTATTCTCAGATCATCTTCACTTGGAGTATCATAGTATAAGACAACTTCTTCAAGATTTGGCATTGTTTCCACAAAGTATTTGATCATATCCATCTGCTTATCCTTGTCATCAATGTAATCAGATATTTCTCCAAACTTCAACACTTTCAGCTTCTTTACTGGACTAGATGATAGCCATACTGAAGAGCCTTCCCAAGGGGTATGATTTGTATCTCCACAATGTAGTCCCTGAGGTATAATAAAAGAAAAGGTTATTTCAGAAACTTAAATGTTGAGTGAAAAAAAAATGTCAAGGATTATGTGTTGGAACCTCAAAGACTAGGGTTTCAAGTTTTGGACAATTCTTGAGTAGAGCCAGTAGTGACTCCCAAGCTACTTCTGGGTTAGTCTTAAGGGTTAAGTGAATCAGGTTGTTGAATTCTGGTATTGGTTTGCAGCAGTAAGCAAGTACCTGAAACACAAAACCAAAACATATACAATCAGAAGCAATAAAACCATTTTAATATACAAAAGAGAGAGTATTAGACTAACCTGAAGAGTGTTACATGACAAGTAAAGAATCTTAACATTGGATATTCCCATAAGAAACTTTGTTGCATTACCAACAATCACATCTGGAGGTGATATATCAATATCATCATTTGAAAGTTTTGCCTTGACAAGCTGATCTTTTGTCATTTGAAGATCTAGACTAGCTTCAACGAGAGAAGTCAACTCCACAATGGGATACTCGTATGCAATAGCATCAGAGTAATCAACGAAGACAAGATTTGGGGTACAAAACGACGTTTCAGCCTAACCAAAGTCTCATTCACAAATATCTCAGAATGGAGAGGATAATCCAAATCAGGCAAGATGTGTAGATCAAGATCTAACACACCACGTGCCATCACCTTGAGTAACCAACTAGTGATAATAGCTGTACGAACATAGCCTTCACACTTGAGAGAGAATCTGTTTAAAGGAACATGTTGGTGCAAAACCAACATTCTATCAACAAAATCCACAAAACTTCTTTGAGTTACTCTCTTTTCTTCAGGATTTTAATAGTTAGTGACAGTGTCATCGAGATCCAGATTAGGTGTTAGAGCGAAGAGATACCTCCACCTTTTGGCGAGAACAGAAGTAGAAGCAGCTTCTTTAGTGGTGACAAACGACAAGATGTGGCTTAGGAGACAATCTGGTAAACGGCTGATGTAATCTATGGAAGACATAGCGACGGGATCAAGACTTTAAAAGACCTGATCAAAACACGCATGAGAGTAAGAAACAAATATGAACAAAAACAGTAAGTAAAAGGTTAGAGAATAGGTTTACTAAGCACAGAAGTTGCCGTGAAGAAGATGACCATTAGTATCGTAACATATGAATGCATATATCGTCTGTGACGTATTTTATTGATTATTTTTGTTCAATATCTTTTTTCTGACACAGAAGATTTGTTCAAGCTTCAATGCAGTAAAGATGTGACTTTGTGAGGCGGACACATAGGCTTTGAATGGTGAACCGCCTCCCGCCCCGCACAGCAGTTATAACAAAAATCTCTAAACATATATCTATACATTTTTATAACTGTTAAAACCACACCGCAGTCAAACAGCTTGTCCCGCACCGCTCAACCCGCAATTACTATTCGGAGGCTTAATATTGTTCAGTAGCAAAATAAGATTGTGTTTCCAGCTATTTGACATGACAAATGTATTTTTATAATTTGAGATCTTTAATCAATGTATGGGATGAAAGATTTTTCAATGTTTTTGGTTCGATAATTCGAATCTGAATATTTCTTCTAGTCCTACAAAAAATGAACAAATAATTATATAATTAGCGCATATATATGAGATGTTATATAGATAAACCTTAGGGTTACCAGGAGGTTTTAATTTGGTTTATTAAACCGGTATGTCATTACCTTTTTGTAAGCATAACCCTAGGTCCCTAACAGAAACCTCTTGAAAACCAATTTTCCACTCAGCAGTCAACACTTCTTAAACTTGTTAATTTATCCAAATAACGGTTAGTAACATCCAAGAAACTGACAACTAGATTCGAACTTGAAGCGTGTGTTACACGAAATCTCCCAAAGTCTAGGGCTACGAGACCGTGCAAAGTATGTACAGTAGATGAGGAAAAGAGGATAAAATGAATATTTCATCACTAAATGAAATCTGGTGGGCTTATTAACAAAGTGTTGGCCTTTGGGCATATAATTTAAGGATTTAAAAAATAAAGTCCGAGAGTTGATAAACAAAATAAACCTTTTAGGACCGATAAAGGGTTAGAGAAACGTTTCGTTTATTCTTTTTTGGACAACAACATTGAATTGTTTTCAACTTCTTTTATATATTGCATTGATGTCTGTTTGTTTTTTAATAATATAACGATGATGTTGACATCTTCAGGAAATTTTAGTTATTTAACATCATCTGCAAAGTTATACGTAACCTCATAAAAAAACATTTGATATGTTTACTTTTGTTTGCGGTTATCACTAATTAAACTTGTATATCATTTGGAAATTATCGTGTGTTCGCTGGAATGTCACTATAAACACATCATGAAAAGACGACAAAAAATTAAATACATCACCAATAAAGCAGAAATACAAAAAGATCAAACTGTAGCCTAGACCAAATTATTTTTATTCATACAAAATGAATACACTTTTTTTTCCAAAGTTTTTTTTCTTGGTTTCAATCTAAACGCGCAAAAACTTGACCATTTACACTACCACTAAATATCATGAACTCTCAATAGTTGTAAAGGAGATTTCTTATTTACGTTTACGATGTCTGCGCCTTACCGACAACGGCGAAGTATAAAACCTCAACATACACTAGGAACATACACCGTTAACTATAACCACTTTCGGATACAACATCCTACCTATTTAAAACGTTTAGAAATAAACTGACAAGACATATTAAAAGCTGTAGAAGATCTTTTGCTACTTGACAAACATTATCAACATAAAGAAATAAAAGTAATTTTTGAATGTTGATAAAAAAAATGTGTAATTTTTGAATAAATATTATAATCCATATTTTATTATAAGTGTCACTTTAGGTTTGTGCACACGGATTAAAAAAACAATTAATTTTCATATAAAATCACAATTAGTTATACACTTAATTATATATCAATCAATAGAAAAATAGATTACATATAAAATTAATAAATTTTGAATTAACCAATATTTTTTTTCAGCATAACTATAAATTCCATAAAGGTCTAATCTGTAGATATTACATAATCGTATATAGTGAACGAGCTAGCTTGTTTTTACTAGAAAATTAAGCATATGTCTTTCAATGATATATCTTTATTGTGAGTGATAAATATGCAGCTTGATTAGGTTGCCGACGATGAGACATGCTCAAACTTCTCCTGCGCTCGAGAGACCTTATGAGTTATGATACTCGAAATAAAATAACAATGAAATCAAAGCCAACACATGGTCATGGACCTGAAAATTAAAGACAACAAAACACTTACACAAGAAAAGAAAAGAGAAAAGAAAGTTGTCTTCCAAAAAAGTAGGGTTTTGACGTAGCAAATGACGTTGTAAAAGAAACAGACAAACAATTTTTTTTTGTTTTAGTGGTAACCAGATGTTTGTCGTATATCTCAGTAGAAAGCAGAGTGCAGGGCTGGCTTCAGCTTTAGCTTTCTTAGGAAAAACGTCAAAACAATACCGTCCCTTACTTTTTCATTTCCATTCTTGTGATAATGTTCATGTACTTGAATGTACTAATTATAACCAAAAACAATAATTATAATTAGTACTTCAACGTGTTAAAACGTATACCTTTTCAACTGTTTAAACATTTCTGTTTGATCCAAAAAAAAAACTTTAAAATACATAGCTCCAATATGTATCATATTATTTGTTAATATAATTAGTAGGGAGCCAAACTTTTTTAGGTTCTGTACAAGATAAAGCCAATCATTTTGAAGCTTCAGTTACTTTCTTACAAAACATCAGTTTTTAAGTTTTTTTATGTTAGCTATATATAAAAACTAAGATAGAATAAATAAATTATATTTAAATTATATTTAATAATATATATGTATATATTTAAAATTAAAAATCTTTAAAAAAAATATTTAGATTCTATGCAATTAAAATTTGTTAGATATAAAATTATCAAAATATAAATTAAAAAATATTTCTAAATTTATAGATGTTATAAATAATTAACGGTGTAAAGATTAGAAAATTATAATTTTTAAAAAAGCTCGCATAAAATTTTGTATAATAATAAATTTAAACAAAGAAATTTAAAATTAGAAATATTATTATATTTTTATTTCTATTATTATATTAATTATTATTTTATTAATGATGATTTAGAAATTACTTTTATATCCTAAAAATATCAAAAATATAACTTAAAAGTAAATATGAATGTACATCTTCCATTAACTTTTAAGTCATGTAATTATTATTAGTGGATACATTATCATTTTTGATAAAAATGATTGTGGTGATAACACATATCAAAATCACTTTATAAATAAAGTATAAAGAATATGGGTAACTACGAAATAGACATCCCAATTATTAACCACTGTATGTAACATGAAAGTTAGATTTTTATTTGTGTTTACTTTTTCGTGATTTTATTCACTTTTGGTGTTTTTTGTTTTATTTTTGTCAAACTTGGTGTTTTATGTTTAGTTTATTTATTTTTATTTCTAAAACCTGATCAAAGAAGCAATGCTGCCACTAATATGAAACAAGAAAATACAAATAAATCAAATTGGTTTTTATATATATAGTACTAGTTAAAAATTATATCGTAATGGAATAATCCACAGATGTATTAGCAATCTAACTAGCTAGTTGCATTGCATCCACATCTCTTGCCGTTTATTTGCATGTGAATAAGAAGAGTAACATGTTTAGTTCTGGTGATATAGAAAACAGAAGATAAGTTAAAGTTTGTCTTTGTTTTGTCTTGTTTCAAAGTTGATGTCAGACTTGTGAATTTAATTGTATAGTTTTTGTATCGTTATGAATAATGAGATAGAAACGATTTACAAAAGATTTTACTGACCTTATACATTAATGTTTATGTTTTAAATATGCGACCTAGCTCTATCATCATAACTTACCGAAATCGACAGTAGCCTGTTCAACAGTGTGGAGACACACCATTACCTAAGCAACCAATGACTCCCAATTGTTAGTAAATAATTCATATCATATAATCTAAATATTTCAACTTGTATTATATGCTTACGGTTTAACCTGATCTGACCTCAGATCGAGACGAAGACGTGCACATGTGAAGGAGTTATAAAAAGTTAAAAACACAAATTGTATGGAGATGAGAATTTTAGGAATATTTGTCTTACGCTTCTAGGATCTATCCTCCCTTCAGATTCTTGAAACTGTCGACAAATCTTACAATCAGACAAAAGCTTATGTTAAAGATACACACGTAAGATTTGGAGTTAAATGAGATATACAAATACGCCTCGAACCATGACGATATCCTATCTCCTATCTATTAATCAAGGAGTATTACAACATATTCTTGTATCATGTGTAGAATTTTTAAAAAATTTAATTGGTACATATAAACATATACTATACTTTTTATTAAATTAACTACTAAAATGATTAATAGTGTACAAAACAATATTTTTTCCTTAAATAAAAGTTACAAAATTACCTAATATGATTAAGATATATATCCAATTAATGACTATGAATAATACATATTTTTGTGTCATCTTTTTTGTTTAACTTTACATTATTAAAATAATTAAAAAACACTTTAAATATATAATAAAATTTTAATTTTTTTCTTATATCTTATATTTTGATTTTTTTTTAAATGATCATAAATTACTAAAAATAGAAATAAGTACTACATTGAAAATTTTATGATCAATGATTTAATTTTGTTTTTTCCAAACAAGATACAAATTATCATAAACCGTATGAATATTAAGTCTCATTAGTAAATATCCATATTATATATTATATATATATATGAAGTTTCAAAAATAATTAAATGTGTTATACTTTATTCTTTTCCAACAAAATATAAATTATCATAAATCGTACAAGTCTCATTAGTATATATTCATAATTATATATATTAATATCACTTAAATCAAATTATATAATATATAAAATATATAAATATGTTAATTTAAACATTTCAGTGAAAATGTTTAAAATCTTAATATTTTAGCTTTACTAGGTTATAAAATAAATATACAAGGTAGAAAATTAAATAATTTACGGAGAGCTAATAATAAAAGCAGAAAACGTAATTTTTTTTGTCATTTTTTAGCAAAATTTTTTTTTTTTGTGCATATGAAGTCTTAAAATAATTTCTTTTACCCTAATTTTTTATATATGTTAAGATAATTTATATATTTATAGTATTCAAAATATTTTATAGTTTGTTTCTTTTTTGTGTTTAATAAATTTTCGTTAGTTTAAATAATTTAACTAATTTTTAATTAAATTTATAAATAATTTAATTTTTTAAATTTTTTTGTCAAATTTTGAGATTTAAAAAATATATTTTGGAACGATTTTAGATATTTGTTAGAATTCAATCCAATCTAAATTGAGAAGAACCCAAATCGAATCTAACCGATAATAAGTAAAATCGAAATGAAACTTATGAGCATAATACCAAAATTTGAAAATACATCTTAGTTAAATCAAAACAGATTTAACCCCCAAACGTCTAGGCCTACAATATTGATAAATATCGTAGTGTTGCAAAATGTTAATACCATTTAATAAATAAAATTAGTATGATATCATCTAGTATATTATTATTCATGGAAATTGCCAACGGTCATAAACTATTATTGAGAACGTACCTACGTATACTACAACTCTGTATAAACTATTGTTATTTTATGTGAAGTTTAGTTTAGACAGGCAACTAGATTCAATAGCTAAGCAAATTTGTCAAAAAGAGAGAGTTAGGCCTATGAAATGTTTCATAATTACGTGTCCCAGTTCTATTGTCATATGAAAGTTTATTCAAGTCTTTTGTATATATTTCTTCTTAATATGGGGAGGTTTGGGATCGAAACTCGAAGCTACAGTATGTACTGTTAGTTTCTTCTCAGTGGTCATTCGAACAAGCACAATGACCAGGATCTTACAAGTTGAGCTAATAACCTGTGGTGTTTATTCAAGTTTAAGTCTAAAGTAACTTCATGTATTTGCATAAAGCTACCAACTACCAACCTTGTATTAATTTGGTCAATAAAAAGCACCAACCTTGTAATGTTTATTAATAAAATGCCTTTCTTGGTTACTTTAGGTCGAGCAGGTGAATTTCATAATTTATATACATATTATTCACAAATCAGCAGGATAAAAGGAATTCTGGATTTGAGTTTTCTTATTCGTTCACGTGATGACCCTCGAATTATTAGTTTGGTATAAAATATCTCGTAAAAGTTACTTACGAGGTCTATTTAATGATACATGGAAAATATATAACAATAATTTATAAATAAAAGTGAACTGGAGTAGATTTTTATTAAAGTCGATCGTGAAATTTTAGAGGTTACAGAAACTTTATTAAAAAATTATAAAAAATTCATAAAAAATAAATAGTCTTAGTAATCTATATTTATATAACAATAACATATACTATATATAATTGTTAAAACTGTATTTCGCACAGTTCAAAATGCAGTCATCATTTAGAGCGTTTCAAAATTAAATTAGGAGGAAGAAGACATACCTAAAATTTGATTAAAAAGTCTCTTTTGGTTAGAAGTGCAAAGACCAATATTGGGTCACGTATAACAGAAAAGTTTTTTTTCTTTAATAAAAAAGGCTAAAACCTAAAACAGAAAAATTAAATGGAAGCTAGAAAGTTACTGCTCGTTGAACATTTAGAAGCCAGTATTATTTTCTTTTTAAACAACCAGAAGCTAGTAAATACATGTAACTGATCAACATTTCAAATTCATACTGACCAGAACAATGCCAGATTAATAAGTATATATGTATGTAAAATTATTTAGTTTTTGGTTACTAATAGCCAAAGTTAAAACGAAATTTATCGGAAAAACAAACTAGCTAGTAACTAAAATCAGAATTGAACACTTCACCTAGCTAGCATCTACTCAGAGTTGGCGTTATGCGGTCACTTAACTATCACAACAACAAAGAATATTATTTGATAAGAAGCTGTGAAGAGTTTTAGTTCGATTTGGATCTGACTTCTGTGAGCTTTGGTGTCGTTACACTCTCACGAGACATGTTTTCTTGTGGTGCATGCTTTCACATCTCTTTTTTTTTTGTCAACCATGCTTTCATATCTCAAAACTCATAATAATGCGATTGAGATCCCAAAAGTACATAACGTGAATCTGAATTTATAAAAGTAGTTCCCTGTTGCCCAAAAATAAAAAAAGTACCTCCACTACATAATGTTGTTGCTTTCTACTTTATACCCTTGTTATTATGTTAATATGCTATTATGCGAAGAATCACGTATCACGAATCTCAATATAGTCAGCTAGTTTTTTTTTTTTTTGAAACACATAGTCAGCTAGTATTTTTTTTTGAAACACCAGCTAGTATTATTTTAATTTCTATAACAAACAAACTTCGGATGTAATTTGAGTAGTAAACTAATGAGAAATCATGTCTTGATGGGATTCTCTTCGTAGACCTTTTTGTGTTATATCACATTTTTAAATAGTAGTTTACTGTAAACAATAGCCAGACGTTTTTCGTGGCAGCTTTTACAGCAGACGAACTGAACCGCTCACAAAAGAAATATTTTAATTCGAATTAACAAATCATACGACTCATCTTGGCCACAAGATGTGGTGTTTGGTAATATTTACATCTTTAACAAAAACAATGGACCAAATGGTTTAGTAAAATTTACAAATCAAATTTTTTCAACAAGTGATATGAATACATTTGTGTATGTCATTTCACATCACTGTAGATTTATTCTCATTCACAGTAAGTATTATATTTAGGAAATCGAGACAATATTGTCCGAATTATAAAGTAAAACAAAACAAAATTTATATTTTTGGCATGTTTTCCTTGGATGTATCTTTGAAACGTCAAATAATGTCCACAACCGAAAAACAAACTAACGAATATATTGGTTAAAATAAGAAAAAAAATATATTCCCTATTTTCAATTTAATAAAAACATGTATTTCGATTTCTGCAGTTAATCATGAAACCTAGCAGAGAAAGAGAGTCTTGTTCTCTTACGTATTCTCCATCGTCACAGGGTTTTCAATAAATCTTCTTCTTCTTTTTTTTTTCCTGGAAAACAGGTTTCTTGATTAGGGAGAGAAGAAACAAGAAAAACGAAATGAGTGAAAGGTTATGGTCTCTCTTCTGCGGAGATCACCACACATCAAACTGCACTCTTCAGTTTCTGCAAACATGTTTCGGTATCACTCTCTCATTCATAACTCTCTGTATTTGCTTGTTCCACAAGGAACCTCTTAAACACAATCACCGGTTCCATTATCTTCCTCTCGTCTCCGCTCTATTCAACGGTATCATCGGATCTCTAGATTTATTTTTAGGGATATGGATTTTACAAAAACACACAAACATACCCTTAGCTCCCTGGCTAGTGATCTCTGTCCAAGGCTTCACATGGCTGTTCATCAACCTAGTTGTATCTCTTAGAGGAACAAGAATCAAGAAACCCTCGTTGAGATTGTTGTCTGTCTTCTCCTTCTTCTATGCTTTGGTCTCAAGCTTTTCATCTGTCTCTCAAAAGGAGATAGACTTTAGAACGGTTCTTGATGTTTTGTTACTTCTACCTGGGTCAGTGTTGTTACTCTTAACGGCTTATAAGGGCTACAGATCTGAAGATTCTGTTGAGGGGAATTTGTATGAGCCTCTTAACGTTGATGGGTACAACGAAAAATCTGATTCTGATAAGGTCAGTGAGTTTGCAAGAGCTGGATTGTTCAGCAAGTTATCGTTCTGGTGGCTGAATCCTCTGATTAAAAGAGGGAATGTTAAAGACTTGGAGGAAGATGACATACCTGAGCTTCGTGAAGAAGAGCGTGCAGAGACTTGTTACTCTTTGTTTGAAGCCAATCTCAACGACCAGAAGAGGAAACTAGGAGGTTCTTGTCGGCCATCGATCTTGAAAGTGACTGTACTTTGTGTCTGGAGAGAGATTGTAATCTCTGGCTGCTTTGCCTTTACCAAGATTGTTGCTCTCTCATCAGGTCCTTTGATTCTAAACGCTTTCATCCTTGTTGCCGAAGGCAACGCTAGGTTTAGGTATGAAGGTCTTGTGTTAGCTGTGTTACTCTTTATAGCAAAGAGTGTTGAGTCTTTATCCCAAAGACAATGGTACTTCAGAAGCAGACTTGTCGGGCTACGCGTAAGGTCTCTTCTAACAGCAGCTATATACAAGAAACAGCTGAGACTAAACACATCTTCAAGACTGATCCATTCAGGTGGAGAGATCATGAACTACGCGACCGTTGACGCTTACAGAATCGGTGAGTTTCCCTTCTGGTTCCACCAGCTTTGGACAACAAGCTTTCAGCTACTCATCGCGTTAGGGATCTTGTTTCATGCCGTTGGTGTTGCTACGTTCTCAGCATTAGCTGTAATAGTGATTACTGTTCTATGTAACGCTCCTATAGCTAAGCTTCAGAACAAGTTCCAAAGCGAGCTTATGACCGCGCAAGACGAGAGGCTCAAGGCTTGTAATGAGTCTCTTGTCAACATGAAGGTGTTGAAGTTATATGCATGGGAATCACATTTCAAGAAGGTTATAGAGAAGCTAAGGAACATAGAGTTGATATCTCTGAGAGCTGTTCAGATGAGGAAAGCTTACAACGCGGTTCTGTTTTGGTCATCACCGGTGTTGGTCTCTGCTGCAACTTTTGCAACTTGTTACTTTTTGGACATTCCTTTGAGAGCAAGTAACGTTTTCACGTTTGTGGCGACGTTGCGTTTGGTGCAAGATCCTGTGAGGATGATTCCTGATGTGATTGGTGTGACGATTCAGGCGAAAGTTGCGTTTAGTCGTATCGCTACGTTTCTTGAAGCTCCTGAGCTGGAGGGTGGGGAGAGAAGGAGGAAGAAGAGATGTGGAGGTGGTGATCAAAGTGCTATTGTGATGAAGTCTGCTAGCTTTTCTTGGGAGGAGAAAGGTGTGATGAAACCTAACTTGAGGAATGTGAGTCTTGAGGTTAAGTTTGGTGAGAAAGTTGCGGTTTGTGGTGAAGTTGGGTCAGGGAAGTCTACACTCTTAGCTGCAATTCTTGGTGAAACTCCATGTGTCTCAGGAATGGTAAGTCAATGTTTGGTCTAGGCCTAGGGTTTTGAACCGAACCGAACCAAAATTTCGGTTCGATTCGGTAGGTTTTCTATTAAATTTTCGGTTTTCGATTCGGTTTCAGCAATCGGTTACTTAATTTTCTTTTTTAATAAAAATTATACCCAAGTCATTCCAAAAATCTGAACGGAGCTAACTAAATTTTGAACCAAACTAACCCAAATAAGCGAATCTAACCGAAACTTTTGAATCAGAACCTGCCAAACTGAACCAAAATTTTGGTTAGTTCGATATTCTTTTTAAAAGAATTCAGTTTTTGGTTTGGTAATCGGTTGTTTCGATTTCTTATTTTTAAAAATATACTCAAACCATACCAAAAACCCGAACTAACCGAAAAACTGAGCTAACCAAATTTATCCAAAATTTTAATAAAATTAAACCAAAATCTAATCTAAATTTAGGACTTTCAAAAACCGAACTAACCAAATACTAAACCGAACTTATTTTCGATTAATTCGGAAAGATTTATGTTGAACCAAACTAACCAAACCCGCATGCCTAGATCCCTTGATCTTAAGCTTTATAGATTCTAACATTGTTTGATCATTCAACAGAAAGATTTCTATGGAACCATCGCCTATGTTTCTCAAACAGCATGGATTCAAACGGGGACAATACGAGAGAACATTCTCTTTGGAGGTGTGATGGATGAGCAACGTTACCGTGAGACAGTTATAAAGTCTTGCCTAGACAAAGATCTTGAGCTTTTACCTGATGGGGACCTAACTGAGATCGGTGAGAGAGGTGTTAATCTAAGCGGAGGACAGAAGCAGAGGATTCAACTCGCTCGTGCGCTTTACCAAGATGCTGACATCTATCTCCTTGATGATCCGTTCAGTGCCGTTGATGCACACACTGCTACAAGTTTGTTCAAAGTAAAACACTTACTTGTGAAACACGCCACATCGTAACTTTAGTGAACATGTTGAAGCTAATGAGTTGTGATTGTAGGAATATGTTATGGACGCTCTTGCTGGAAAAACTGTGTTGCTTGTAACACATCAAGTGGACTTCTTACCTGCTTTTGATTCAGTCTTGGTAACTTGACCTACAAGTCTTCCTTTAAAAGTTTCTGTCTAGGTTTGCTGAACTGTACTTTGTTTCTCTAGTTGATGTCAGATGGAGAGATCATTGAAGCTGACACTTACCAAGAACTCCTAAAAAGAAGCAAAGACTTTCAAGAACTTGTGAACGCTCACAGAGAAACCGCTGGTTCAGAAAGAGTGGTAACCGTAAAGAACCCTAGCAAACCGGTGAAGGAGATCAAGAAAGTACCTTACTCTCAATCCAACGCCTTGAAACCGAGTCGTTTAATCAAACAAGAAGTGAGAGAGAAGGGAGACACAGGGTTGAAACCGTACATACAATACTTAAATCAGAACAAAGGCTACGTTTTCTTCCTGATAGGAGGCCTAGCTCAGGTCATGTTTGGACTTGGCCAGGTTCTACAGAACTCATGGATGGCTGCAAACGTGGAGAACCCACGAGTTACTACTATGAAGTTGATCTTGGTCTACTTGTTGATTGGACTGATCTCAGTTCTCTGCTTGATGGTTAGATCTGTATGTGTTGTGGTTATGTGCATGAGGTCATCGACTTCTTTGTTCACTCATCTTCTGAACTCGCTTTTTAGAGCGCCTATGTCGTTTTATGACTCCACTCCTCTTGGTAGGATTCTTAGCAGGGTAAGTAAGTGGTGATGAAGTTGATGTATTGTTTCTACTTTTAACTGTTTTGTTTTTCTGTTGGCTTTTTTGCAGGTCTCATCTGACTTGAGCATTGTAGATCTTGACGTTCCTTTTGGTCTGACCTTTGTGGTTGCGTCTACAGTGAACACTAGTTTCAGTCTTGGAGTGTTAGCTGTTGTTACTTGGCAAGTCTTGTTCGTTTCTGTTCCCATGATTTATCTAGCATTTCGTTTACAGGTCAGTCTTTTTTTTTTCAGATATTAGGCATTGACATATTTATCTGGAACTAAAAAACCGAGTTGAACCGAACCACAAAACGAAAAATAAGTTTCGGGTTCAGATACCACGAATTATCCGAGCAGATCTTATATCTATAGCACCAAAAACTGAAACCAAGTCTAGAACCAAACGAGCATCTAAATATTTATAATATATTTATAAATATTTATAATATATTTCTATACCTATAAATATTACTACATTTTAAATAATAAATATACTAAAATACTATACACAAACTGAATCATCCCAAAAGAACTAAATATCTGATATTTTCTAAAACCCTAAAAAAATCTTGATATTTAATCTGAAAAAACTCAAATTATCCATTTTTAACCAAAATTATCCGAAAAATGCCGACGATTTTGCGAATATCGGTCGGTTTCCAACCTTATTACCCAAACCGAACCGAAAACCAAAATAACCAAACCAATTTCCAGGCCTAATTACTACTATTTGACAAACCATTTGTTCTTGTAAGAACATCCCGGTTAAGAGTTTCTGTTATCTTTGCTTTTCATCGGTTTGCAGAAGTACTACTTTCAAACAGCAAAGGAGCTAATGAGAATCAACGGCACAACAAAGTCCTTGGTGGCTAATCACTTAGCAGAATCAGTAGCAGGAGCAATAACAATAAGGGCCTTTGATGAAGAAGAGAGGTTCTTCAAGAAAAGTCTCACACTCATTGACACAAACGCTAGTCCTTTCCTCCACAGCTTTGCAGCTAATGAATGGCTGATCCAGCGGCTAGAAACCGTGTGTGCCATTGTTCTAGCCTCCACTGCTTTCTGCATGGTCTTGCTCCCTACAGGAACATTTAGCTCCGGTGCGTGAGTCATCATCATAAGAAGAAACATAACGTCAGTACTTGTTTGGTTATTAATAGTATTGTGCCGTGTTGTGCAGGGTTCATTGGTATGGCGCTGTCTTACGGTTTAACTTTGAACATGGGACTTGTTTACTCCGTACAGAACCAGTGCTACTTAGCTAACTGGATTATCTCCGTTGAGAGGCTTAGTCAGTACACACATCTAACACCTGAGGCTCCTGAAGTAATAGAAGAGGCTCGACCACCTGTTAACTGGCCGGTCACAGGAAGAGTTGAAATCTCTGATCTTCAGATAAGATACAGACTAGAGTCACCATTGGTTTTAAAAGGAATCAGCTGCGTGTTTGAAGGAGGACACAAGATTGGTATTGTTGGTAGGACTGGTAGTGGAAAGACAACACTGATCAGTGCTTTGTTCAGACTTGTTGAGCCTGTTGGAGGAAAGATTGTTGTTGATGGTGTTGACATCTCCAAGATAGGAGTTCATGATTTAAGGTCAAGGTTTGGGATTATACCTCAGGATCCAACTCTGTTCAATGGAACAGTGAGGTATAACTTGGATCCTTTGTGTCAGCATACAGATGCTGAGATTTGGGAGGTAAGCCAAACTAAAACCTATTTGAAACTAGATTAGGTCATCAATTCGGCTTTCGGTTTGGTTCAGTATTTTGGTTTATAAAATTAGCTATCATTTTAATACCATATTTGCTTAGTTTTTTCGGTTATAACCAATTTCTAACTTCTGTTTTGGTTTTAGTTGGTTCGGTTTTACCGGACTGAACACCTAACTGAGATTAATGTTCTTACAACATGCAGGTTCTTGGGAAGTGTCAGTTGAAAGATGTGGTTCAAGAAAAAGAGAACGGATTAGATTCACTAGGTAACAACACAAAACATTCATTATTACTCAAAAGCTTAAATGTTTATGGTGACAAAGATGATGTATTTTATTGTTTAGTTGTGGAGGATGGATCGAACTGGAGCATGGGACAGAGACAGCTCTTCTGTCTAGGCAGAGCAGTTCTGAGAAGAAGTAGAGTATTGGTCCTGGACGAAGCAACTGCCTCTATAGACAACGCCACAGATTTGATTCTCCAGAGAACAATACGGCGAGAGTTTGCTGATTGCACTGTCATAACCGTTGCTCACCGTATCCCCACCGTCATGGATTGTACAATGGTTCTCTCCATAAGCGACGGTGAGTGTTGTTGTTGCTGCATCACTTAACCTTCTTTACATAGTTCTTTCCTCTGAATCTTGAATCTTGGCTTAACTTATTAGGACGCATTGTGGAGTATGATGCGCCGATGAAGTTGATGGAGAATGAGAACTCATTGTTTGGTAAGCTTGTGAAAGAGTATTGGTCTCATTACCACTCAGCTGACTCTCACTGAGTATGTGCTTTGCTATGATGTCGAAATTTTGTTGTTGTATAAACTCAATTAATTAATTCAACACAATAATTGTATGATTCAAATATTATCTACTATTCAATGAGTTTACTCAGGTTTTGTAGTATGGTTGTTCTCTAAGTGCTCAGGCCGTTTGCCTGATTCCTCCATGATCTCCATACTATTTGTTCTACTCTTTCTGCTCCTCCTCTCCTGAAGAAAGATAACATTCTGTTTATAAGATTGCTCTAGATTAGGACCAGGTGTTGTTATTACAGACATACCTCACGAAAAAGTTGATCATCTGATTCAAGCATACGCACAACCTGGCTCATTCTAGGTCGTTTGTCTGATTCAGGATCTAAACATCTCAGGGCAACAAGAAGTGCACGTTTCAGAGCACGTGTAGCTGGTTTTGGTTCAATCTTTGGATCAACAACCTCTTCAGCTCTTCTTGTTCCAACCATCCTCTTTAACCACTCAACTAGATTCACCTGCCAATGACAACAAGCACATGTTTCTTCAGCACCAAATCAACATTAAGAAAATTCAAACAAATATATTCTTACCTCATTAGCTGGACGTTGATAATCAACTGGATCTCTACCAGTTATAGCTTCTAGAAGCAAGACACCAAAGCTGTATATGTCACTCTTCTCGTTTAATAAACCTGTATTAGCATACTCAGGTGCTACATACCTAACACACATACACATGAGCTTTCATTAAGAATAAATACTATTCCAAACATTTGCTATAAAAGCTACAGATATTAAACTTACCCAAAAGTGCCCATGACTCTAGTCGTTATGTGACTCTCACCAGAGTCTAAGAGCTTGGCTAACCCAAAATCCGAAAGCTTTGCGTTGAATTCATCATCAATCAAGATATTACTTGCTTTTATGTCTCTGTGTACTACTTTTGGTTCTATAGCTTCATGTAAATAAGCAAGCCTGTGAAATTGTAAATGCAGACCATGTTATTATCCCCTAGTTACATCTAATGTTTAAAGCAAAAGTTAACAACTTACGCTTGTGCAGTACCAACTAAGATCTTCATACGTGCCTCCCAAGTTAGAGTGTTATGTTCCCCTAGGTCTCCATGTAACCATTGTTCTAAGTTACCACTATTCACATACTCATACACAAGCATCCTGCATGACATCCAAATAGAAATTAATGGGAGTTTAGACTGATTAAGAGAGGCAAGTGAGACTCACCGATGAACACCTTCTATGCAATATCCTAGAAGCCTAACAAGATTCTTGTGCCGTACATGACCAATAGCTTCAACTTCAACTCTAAACTCCTTCTCAGCCTGTCCCCTAGTGACAAAAAAAAATCATAATATGATTACTATAAAGGAAACAAACCATAGGGTGAACAAACATTTGATAATCACTTACAGATTATTCAGAAGCTTCTTTACAGCAACATCATTACCATTGATGAGTGTACCTTTATAAACCACACCATAACCACCTTCACCGATCACATTCTCTGGCGAAAAACGATTGGTAGCTAGCTGAAGATCCCTAAGAGTAAACCAATGTCCCCAACCAAGATGAGATATCTCCGGCATACCAACCAAAGGAGACGCTGTCACAAGTGAACCTTGTCTCCAAGCGGCTCCAAAGCTTCCTTCTTCACCGGAGTGAGAACTGTAACCTCTCTCATGATGATGATGCACAGAGCTACACTGACTTATACTGTCATTATCACTAGACTTCGTTCTTCCCAAGTAAGACATCATCTTCCCTGAGTTTGGTTTATCAGCAACTGTGATACTTGAATTCTCATTGTGGTTAACTCTATCATCAACTCTAATATCTTTCGCCACACGTGGTATCTGACTGAATGGTAAAAACTTCTGAGATGACCTCCGAGTTTTTCTACGGAATGTAATCCATACGTATAAGATGAAGAGAACCAATGCTAAGAATATACCCACCACAAAACAAATCAACACCCATAGTTTCATATCCACCAAACCAAACAAAGAGATCTTCTTTGACATTCCATCACTCAAAGGACTCTCAGATGACATCTTTAACTTCCTTTGCTCGCAAGTTTCCACCTGCAAAACAACAAAACATACTTTGGAAAGGGAAAGTAACTTTCAAACCCTAACTAATCTGAAAACTGGGATTCACTGACAAATGTAAGAATCTAAAATCGGCAAGTAAAGCTGTCAACTATAACAACTTTGACTAGAAACAAGACACATATGAGTCGAGACAAGAGCACACGCAAAACCAGCATTTAATTCTGAGCATTTCAACAAACAGGTTATGTGCATTAAATTTCCAACCTTTGTCACCAAACTAAAACTCCAGAGCAATTCATAAAAAAAAAGAAAACCCACAAAGCTCTTAATAACCCATTGGATAAAAAAGAATCACTTATGACTGAAGCAAGAGACATAAAAGAATCTTTTTTTACCTTATAATGTGGTGACAAAGCTCTTGACTTTTCGGTTAATCATCCGCTTAGAGCAGAAGAAAACGCAGATAAAGTATAAAGGTTCCACCTTTCTTTGATTTTGAAGCAAACCCAGATTGAGAAAATGTGATGACTCAATTGCAATTGAAGAAGTTTGTCTCAAGATTTAAGCTTTTGTGCCCACTAAATACACTCAGAAAGATATAATTTTGTTAAAGTAATGAATATAATGGAAAGTATTATAAGGTACAGAAACAAATGGGTGAATGTATGTAAACAGAGATAGGGTTTGGAGAGTTAATGAGAGGTTAAAGAGAGGAAAAGAGTTGGGTGAGATTGTTGGTGAGTCTGTTCTAAAGCTGGAAAGAAAGCTTGATTTTTGCAATTTGAAGAAAACAAAACAATGAGAAAAGGAAAAAGAGAGAGGGAGAGAGAGAGAGAGCAGTGAAGAGGAAGCAAAGAAGGTGAAACTTTTGACAACTGTGACATTTTATTTATAGCTAGATGAAGAAAAATTATTTTTATTTTTAATTAAAGTAATAAATGAAATAAAGTAAGGGGGAAAAAAAACAAATGGATAGAGATGAAAGTGCAAAAGTACAGAAGGGATTCACTGTTCATTTATGCAGGCTTTGGAATTTTTTTAGGTCCTTGTCTTCTCATGTATTGCCTAATTGAATGACTTCTTCTTGATTGACTTGAAATTCAAACTATTTTGATTTTTAGATAGAGAACGTTAAGAACTTATCATCATTTTTTTTAAAGATTTTTCACAACAGTTCTACAATACAAGTTGACTTGAGATTTAAATATTTTCTGGATTTAAGTTTGATTTTTATATTTTGCTAACATCTGTAACATAAACTGAAAATTTAATATATATATATATATATATATATATATATACTTTAATATAGATAAAATTAGAAGCTCATTAGAATTTGTAATATATACTTCAATAACATTTCAGATCTGAAATTAATATGTTTTGGTTCTGCATTAAAGTCAAGTTTGATTTTCTGTATTTTTGGGTCAGCATTTTCTGTACTTCAAAACTCTCAGTCAAAAATATTTAATAATGAAACCAAGAAAAGAAAACTCTAAGAGCACATTCTAGTCTTTATGAATTTATTTTATATGATTGCTTCTATGAATCACATTATTAGTATTTTGTTTTTTTCTCTTATACAATACAGTGTTTGTCACATGCAAGAAAAAGCCAAATGACAAAGAAAATGAAGTTTCATCATATATCACTCAGACATTTGATTGGTGTATCAACTAGAAGTCTAGAAAGATATATATTAATACTATAATTAATCATCCAAAGGACAAGTCAAAAGAATGATCTTCATGATGTGCATACAAGAATTTAGGGTCAATACATTATTTTTAATCATACTTTAATTTCCATATGAATCAAGACCAAGAGAAATCAAGACTTGTATATATATTTATTAAAGACCATATGTCAAAACCATGGTGATCAGTACAACACATGAGTGATGATGAGCTTGAGGTGTCCCATGTCCAACGAAAGAAACAAACTATAATTTAAAACTTATAACTTATAGACAACTATTGAACTACTCTAAACAGTAAACACAACGTTCTGAAGAAGTTAGTTGCCTTAAGTCTCAAGAAACCAGGGAACCGATAATTTTTTTAGGGCTACTTGTACGAAGAAGCTGTAGGCCTCTGTTAAACACTTGATTGAAAAGAAGACGAGCTTGAAACTCAGCAACAAGGGGAGGGGGGACCAAGACAGAACAGAGAATAGTGGGAAGATGATTAGTCCCATTATCTTCTCATACGCTCCTTCACCGAGTCCCATACCCCTAAAGCTTTGATGGTGACATCAGTACTTGTTAAATCAGAGAGAAAAAAAACAACAATTGTTCTAATCAAGAACATGACACTCCTATACATATGTAACCATGTACATATTGTAAACATTCAACTCCTTTCGTAGTCACTTTATAGAAAACAACACAAAAGAAAAGAGTTCGATGAAGAAACAAAGAGGCTTTTCTTATTGTAGCCTTTTCTCAGTCTTAGTTTTTTTTTTTTTTGCTTTTCTCGTGGGGCATAATACATTTTTTTACTTAGCCAGTGGAGAGAAGACGAAAACAGAGGAAAACTCTTATCAAAAATATCCAAAAAGGTCACAACGGCTACTTTAAGGATACTTTTATTTCGCTTTTACCTGATGTCAATGTCACAGCCTAAAAAAACAGTTAAAAGACGGATGTTTCAACAAGGAAGATCAGATTTCTTACTAAAAATTAAAGATACGTATCCACAAGATCACACTTCATGCAACTATAACTAAAAAGAAACTGCAATCAAAAGAAAAATATTTACAAAGCTTCCACGGAATCAACCTCAATTCTATCATATAAACAAACTGTTGTCTTCCAAAACCATGCAGAGAGCGAGAGACACACCTTGTTTGGTCTACAACGACACACCTTGTTTGGTCTACAACCATTTTTTTTTCCAGTAACAAGAGAAGAACATTGGCGGATTTCCACTTCAGGCTAACGCTATGATGTTTATTTGGGGTCATATTGGACTTGCCTTTGAAACCTGCACCACCAAGTCCAAACCAAACACATGTTAACTGACTTAAAAGAGTGAATATTTGGTTGGTTAGTTGGTTATGTTTGAATGTTTCAATTTGGTTCGGTTTATATATCCTCCTGTGGGCTTGAAATGACTTCTTAGTTTGGATGTTGATCAAGAGAACTGTTTACCTGATTCTTAGAAACAGTTGTGGATGTCCACTGCTGAGGCTGCCTTGGAACATTTTCATAGTTGACATAAGTTATTCTTCTTGGTTCTTCTCGTCTACTCACAATCTCTTGAGGAGGTAACTCTCTCAAAACCCATAAAACAAAAGCCAATGGTACGGTTGAACCTGTCAAAAAACCATTCTTATCAATAAATAATACATTTAATGTCTTAGGTAATGATGTTAATACTTTACCTATGAAGTAGTATATGATTAGAAGAACCAATGCCTTGACACCGTGTAACTTGCTTGGGTTCCAATGATAGAAGAGCTGAGAGATCACAAGTTGTTTTTAGTTAAAGCATATTGACACAATCTTTGATTCTGGTTTTGGTCTTACCGGAATGTGTGTGAGAAGAGCTATTAAAGAGCTCACAGTGAAGCATACAACAGAGACCCCTGCCAAACCTGATACCTATAAAAAATGGTTCTCGATGTAAGTTTTCAAGGAAACAAAAGAAACTTCGGAAGCTACTAAGAATCTTTAGTTACCTTTCTCATCTCTGCTGAAACTTGTTCAGACCGTACCTTCCTTAGATTAAATAGCAGACGCATTCCTAGAGAATAAGAAAAAACATAATGGTCTCATTGTGAGTTTCTGCTACTAGATCACAAGCCTAACGGTCTCATTGTGGCAAGAACTGAAGTAATTACTCACCATAGAAGCCTAATCCTCCTCCTGTGATTAGGATTATTGAAGCAAAAATATCTACATAAACCTACACAAGGAGCGAACTTATAACAACAACACAAAAAAGAGACGATAAATCAATGTGTGATATATAGCACATTACCTCAGCCAATAGTGAAGGATCAGCAGAGTTATTTCCGGAAGCAATCCAGATAAGGATTGCAAATGATATCATCAAGATGAACACAAGAACAACCGCCTGGCAAAAACATAAACATATGTTAAGATGAACACAGGGATGAACTTGGCTACTGGTGGTTAAATCTCATACCGCAACAACAAACTTCTGCCTTGTGCCAACATGAATGCCATGGAAAGAGCAACACTTTCTACGATCACTTGAACTCGAAGAACCTGGTTTACTCTTGCTTTTCTCGAGCAACCCTTGCTGGATACTATTCTCTTCATCGTCTTCATCCTCCTCCTCTCCATTTCCCTGATGGCAAACATCTACCCTATAACATTAAAAAGGGTATCTATCTCTTATCTGTAAACAAGCATTTACATTAAGATTGTATACTTAGAAAGCGTTGACAACATACGCACCAGAAAGAGAGAAGCAGGAGAAAAGTTGCAAGAAACAGAATCTTCGGAAACGCTGCAATTATATTTAGATTCGTCGGTGACTATATACGAAAGGATAAAAATAAATAAAAAGAGAAGTTATACCCATAAGTAGAAAGCCGAATGCGTTGGACCAATGATGCCACCTTGTGCAAGTTGCTATAACCGCCGCCACAAAATAAACCAAAGAACCTGCAAAACAGATAAGAGTAGATAAATCTTCTTATTCACAGTCTCTTTAGACTCAACCAAACTAGGAATGTCCTTATTTACCAGTGTTTGAGGAGCCAATCATAAGATGAAGCACCTGCAGTTTTTACATTTGATGGTAATGACAAGTAACAAGAAACTATATTCATTACAACAGTAAAGAAGACCAAAAGACTTTTACTTTTTGCCGTGTCCATCCAACTCGTTTATCCCGCCGGTGAAACCGAGTTAACTGAAAGCAGATGAATCTTATAAGCCCAAAACCAAACCAAAACAAAAGGAGAAAGAATAAGACTTTTTTTTAAATCACTCTCTATTGCCACTACATTCTACACTCATACCACTTATGATCA
>JABAYD010025171.1:0-11313 GCA_014822095.1 Diplotaxis tenuifolia | reverse complement strand
TTCCAAGAAGTGAATAATCACCGCTTCTAACAATTTGTAATTTTTTTAATGTTTTGTGGATGTTTCTGATTATTTTGTTTGATTATTGGTAATAGGTATATGAATTATTTGTGAACTTCTGGCGAAGAGAAAAGAAAATAGGACAATGATGTTTGTTTATTAAATTATTAAAATGATTATGTGTTATTAATATTAATTTACACGTTAAACGTGTAGACGAACGTCGTCATAGCCTTTCTATGACTGGATTCTGACGTCTGAGGTTCACATGGTGGTTAATAATTGAATTTTTAAGTGTCTGAGTTTTTGACATATAGAAAAAATGAAAATCTGATGTTCGTGTTTTAAACATAATGATAAGAAAAAAGTAAAATTTTATTTTTGTTTGAAACTAATTTTTGTTTTTCAATGATACTATGTTTAATGATCAAATAAACCATATCAAGAGTGAAAGAATGAACTGTATTGAATTAGATAAACCGTCGTTACAATCAGTTTGGTATATATATTACAATGGTTTAAGCAAAAGGAAACTAAACCGAGATTATAAACATTAAACCAGTGGTATATCTAATACACCCCTCAAGCCTATGATATGGAATTTGTTGTAGAATGAAGAGGCTTGAAGTTGACATGCGTGAGAGAATAGAGTGGAGTGGTCCCGGTTGTATTGGCTTTGTAAGTATGTCAGCATGTTGATTCGCACTAGCAACATGCATCAGCCGGATGAATCATTTCTTCACCTGACCACGCACCGTGTGACAGTCGATCTCCACGTGCTTTGTACGCTCGTAGAACACAGGATTAGTAGCAACGTACATCGCTGATTTGTTGTCGCAGAAGAGCTTAACCGCCTTGGTAATAAAGACATGAAGACAGGTAAGCATCTGTTGCAACCATACAATTCACATGTAGCGTGAGCCATACTCCTATGCTCTGCTTTTGTACTGCTCCGGCTGACCACATCATGTTTCTTAGACTTCCAAGTGATCAATGAATCTCCAAGATAAACACAATACCCAGTGATCGACCTTCTACTATCAGGACAAGTTGCCCAATCAGAATCAGCAAAGGCTTTAAGGTAAGGTCTGAGTTTGATGAATAAAACAGATCTTGACCAGGATTGTTCTTGATGTATTTGAGAATGCGATAAGCAGCTTGGAGATGAACATCACTCGGAGCTTGCATGAATTGACTGAGGCAGTGAACAGCATAGGTGATATCAGGTCTGGTGATAGTGAGATACAGAAGACGTCCTATCAGTGCCCGGTAAAGAGTTGGATCATAAAGCTTCTTTCCTGAATCCTTGCTCAGTTTCACCACTGGATCCATAGGAACAGAGCTTGATTTACAAGCAAGTAAGCCTGCATCAGATAAAAGATTCAAAGCATACTTGCGTTGATATATAGAGATCCCTTTCTGTGTGCGAGCAATCTCAAGACCCAAGAAGAAACGTAACGGACCAAGATCCTTGATCTTGAAATTTTGATGTAGAATGGTCTTGAGATCACGAACAGCAACTGAGTTGTTACTCGCTATCATGATATCATCAACGTAGATGAGGATAGCAGTCAAGGAAGCACCAGATCGTTTGACATAGAGTGTATGATCAGTAGGGGATTGAACAAATCCAGCAGACACAAGAACATCAGTGAAACAATGATACCACTGGCGAGAAGCTTGTTTCAAGCCGTAGATAGATTTGTGGAGTTTGCAGGCTGGATTTGGAGGAAGAACACTCGAAGCTGGAGTGTAACCTTGAGGTAGACTCATGTAGATCTCCTCGTCAAGATCACTATGGAGAAACGCGTTTGAACCATTCATTTGAGTGAGCTCCCAACCACGAATTGCTGCAAGACCAAGAAGTAACTTGACAGAAGAAAAATTAGCAACAGACGAAAAAGTGTCAGTAGAATCTACTCCTTCCTGCTGTGTAAAACCTTTAGCAACCAACCTAGATTTTCTCCTCTCGGCCGTACCATAAGCATTATATTTGGTCGTGAAAACCCATTTACATCCTACAACATTTTTTCTCGGGAGGAAGAGAGACCGCAATCCAAGTTCTATTGTTCTCCATAGCCT
This sequence comes from Diplotaxis tenuifolia, assembly GCA_014822095.1. Taxonomy (NCBI): domain Eukaryota; kingdom Viridiplantae; phylum Streptophyta; class Magnoliopsida; order Brassicales; family Brassicaceae; genus Diplotaxis; species Diplotaxis tenuifolia. Next base: position 9,231 of record JABAYD010025171.1, on the reverse strand, counting down.
GGAGCTCAGCATTCGTAGCTTTACGAAACTCACGTGATAACATGGCTTGGTCAAAAGAAGTGGGTTCAGGGTCCATTGAATAAGAGAGAAGATAATGTTGAAACAAAGGTTTAAGGTTGGAAAGAGTATCAACAGAAGAAAGAGGATATAATGTGGAAGAATCAGGAAAAGACGAAGTAGTAGTATGAACAAAAGAGCAATGGTAATCAGAGAGATAACCTGCAGTACGATCCTGTTGTTGTGGTATTGCGCGAAGAAGTCTACTCTGTCATGTTGCCGGTGGAGCAGTCTCTCGAGGAATGGAAGGAAGAGAATGCGATGCAGATGATGATGATGAACTAGGATGCATATGAATCAAAGAATCTAAACTAGCAGGAGTGGACATTGGTAAGATTGTTTTCGAAAACAAATCAGGAGATGATGATGTTGTAGAAACATTTTTGAAAGTAAAACTTTGTTCTTTGAATACAACATTGCGAGATACTGAGATGATATTTGAATCTAAATGCGAGACTTTGTAACCTTTATAACCAGGAGAATAACCCAAAAAGACACATTCATCAGCCCTAGGAGAAAATTATGTTCTATCCTTAGTCAAAGTAGATACATAACAAAGACAACCAAACGTTTTAAAATAAGAGTAATCCGGAACTTTCTAAGTAAGAGTTTCATAAGGTGATTTCTTGTGTAACAACAAAAAAGGTGTGCGATTAATAAGGAAAACAGAAGTAGAAATGCAATCAAGCCAATAGAAAAGAGGAACATTTGATTGGAATAAAAGTGCTGAGCTACATTCAAAATATGCTGATGTTTTCGTTCTAAACTGAGTTTTGTTGTGGAGTGTATGCACAAGAGAACTGATGTATCATGCCTAACTTTGTGACAATATCAGTGAATGCAAGTTCAGGAGCATTATCAGTTCGAATGGACTTAATATTGGAATGATATTGTGTCGCAACATGTTTGGTAAAAGAGGGAAAAACTGAGGAAACATCACTTTTATTACGTAAGAAATAAATCCAGGTTACACGAGTGCAATCGTCAACAAGAGTAAGAAAGTAACGATATCCTTCTATAGATTCTACTGACAAAGGACCTCATACATCCATATGTACTAAATCAAAATCTGTAGAGGAAAGATTATTATGTGATACAAACGGCAATCTCTTGTTTTTGAGCAAGAAGACTTCGCAAGTGTTTTAATACCCGGTATATGTTGTAACTTGGCAATGGATGGATGACCAAGGCGTTGATGCCAAAGCTGTCCGTCATCTACCATGGATCCACAGAAAGCGAGAGATGATTCAGTGATGTTCCTATCAAGTATGTACAAGTTGTTGAAAATACTTCCTCTACCAATCGTCAATCCCTGAGTAGATTCCTGAATTAGGCAATGAGTCAAGTAGAAATGAGCATAACAGTTATTATCTTTAATCAAGCAATGAACACTCAAGAGATTGAACTTAAATGTAGGAACATAGAGCACATTATGCAACACAATAGTTGGAGAAATGATGATGCTTCCCATATAACTAATGTTCTCGTAGCTCCGCTATCAATGGTCCAAGAACCAATGGGTAAAGAGTTATATAAAGTGGAAAGAGATTGATGATTATATGTGAGGATCTGGTTTTCAAAACGAAGATTGGTGGAAATAGAAAGGATGATACCAGAAGAAGATTGAGCAGCCATGTGACCATGTTCTGTTATCGTAGCATGCGCCATCTGAGCCACAGGCTTTGGAGGTCAAACTTGTCCTTGGAACTGTTGCAGAATGTATTGAACTTGATTAGTACTTAGTTGGTTCAGATCAAAGGGAGAATCAGCTGATGAAGCAGGTGAAGCACTCGTTACATTAGCCACATCATTATTCTTTGGATACTGATAAGATGGTTGTTGTGACTGACGAGGAAAACCACTCTGATTCTGACCACGTGGAAAGAAACCAGTCTGACCATTATGAGGAGTCGAACCTTGAGATTGTCCTTTAGCAGGCTGTCCATGATAGCGATGACCTGGAGGATATCCATGAATCCTGAAGCACTTTTGGACAATGTGACCCAGCTGACCACAATAAGTACATAGAGGACGCTGCTTAGGACGATATCCATGTTGATGTTGAGCAGCATACACTGGATTATCAAGAGGCTCAGGAGGATTCTCAGAAGCAGAGGCTTGAAAAACCACATTATCATTCTTCATTGGAGGTTTAATCGCCTTTTGTCTCTCATCTTGAGTGATCATATTAAACACATCCTCCATCAAAGGTAGTGGCTTAATCATCAGAATGTGCCTCCGACTAGTATCATAAGTTTCATTAAGACCCATGAGAAACTTCGTAACTTTACTACGTTCATGAAGACTCTCCCACTTCAATGCAGCATTACACTCACACTTCCCACATGTACAAACATGTAAGTCAACAAAGTTCTTATGTTCCTCCCACAATGTGACAAGCTCCGTATAATATGTGGTGACATCCATTGAACCTTGTTGAATACTACCTAATCTTTGCTCAATCTCATAGACACGAGGAGCATCATCTTGTTTGAATCTAGCTAACAATTTCTTCCAAATCGATTCCGCAGTAGACATATACTACAAACTCTGAGCTATTTTCTTAGAAACTAAGTTCATGATCCAAGTAGCTACCATGTCATTACACATAGACCAAGATCCAGCATTACGATCACCATCAGGAGGTTTAGGGATAGTATCATCTATGAAGCCAAGTTTGTTGCGAATGTCCAATGAATCGGATTTTCTTCATTAGCCATGATTGAAGTAGCGGAAACAATGAATCAAGATCGGGATTGATGAATCGAGATGAACGCCGGGAAAAAGAACGGAATCATAGCTCAATGAAGTAGAATCGCAGTCAAGATTTGAGAAATCACGGAAACAAATTTGAGAAGGACAATAATGAGATTGATGAAGAGAGAGAGAATCGTAGTTCCAGTAAGCTCAACGCCGTGAATCTAGAGCTCACTGAACTTGAATTGAGAAACGCCACGAAGAAGAAGAGGATCCTACGTTGGCTCTGATACCATATCAAAAGTGAAAGAATGAAATGTATATAAACCAAGTCGTTACAATCCATTTGGTATATATATTACAACGGTTTAAGCAAAATGAACTAAACCGAGATTATAAACATTAAACCGGTGGTATATCTAATAAACCATGCGATCGAAATAATAGATTAGCGGTTTATTATTGAATAATTTCAATATTTGTTGCTATTTGGGGAAATTAACTTCATCGAGCACATTTTGGTACCATACATAATGCCACGGGACTCATGTGTTGTATGTCTAGGATACTACTGATTTCCAATATTAGGCTTCATTTATGTTAAAGATATAGTGCACCTTGGTTATTTTAAGTATCCAGTTTTCCTTAAAACCTCTAGATTTTTTGTTTGGTTCGTATGTGTATAATAGGTTCATTTTTGTAATAGGTTCTAATAATGTTGATTTTTCCATTCATCTCACTGAATCCTCTCTTTCTTCTCCTTCTCTGTTTCTACGTTATTGGCTTTGAATGAATTGCAGATGAAAGTGCAGATTTAATGCAGAACACTGATTTTGCATTATTTGTTCTCCGAATCTAAAATAATTAAAAGTTCTTAAAGTTATTGAATTTTACTGTTCAATCGGCTCATAAATGGAAGCTACAGTCGTTTTCCAAACCTTCAAAATTATTGTATGTCACAACAAAGTTGAAGGACAAATTGAGTTTATTACGTATCCAAAGTGTCTCAAGAAAAAAATTCCATCATGTAAACATCTATATTTCATACCTCAAACAATTTTCCAGAGTTTTTTCCTTTAATGAGCTACGTTCGTAAGTAAAAGGAAAGTAATAACAGATCTAAAGTTGATCTTCAACGATTCTTGTTTCTTAGTATAAGTCACTCTGAAGAATGGGTTATGACATAAGACTAGGGGCTTCTTCACAGAGGCCACAAAGATCATTGCCATCCGGCACATGCCTATCGAATCTAATACCAATTTTTAATGAAGAATTATCTCCAAATGCAAGGACTACTTCTCCATGGAAACCAATGATTGGTCCCCTATTAAGTAAAAAGCAGGACAAGTGTTAGAACTTAATATTGAACTCAGCTGATGCGAAGACTAAAAAATAGCAAACATACCTAAGTGGTGAGCCTTTAAGAGACGAAACTGCAGGTGATGAAGAACCTAGAAACTTGAATTGGTCACCAAAAGTGATAGAAGTACTTGTTCAGTAACACGTGAAAATTGGCACAGCAAAGAAAGCGACCAATCAGATGAGAAAACCCACCATGCCTGTTTTGAACGGGGAACTCATAGAAGTTGCAATTGACACTTTTTGCTTTGGCAAAGCCTGGAAACTCAATGTTGATCCACCTGTTATATCAGCGTCAACACTTGAAGTTGTTTCTTATGCTGCAATGCTTGTGTAGCTTGAACAGCTCGTTTAGCAAGCATAGAGAACCTCTCACGCTGAAAACCTTCTTTAGAATATTCAGCCTCTCTGGCTGGTGATCCCTGAAGCCAGCCAGAAACAGTAAAATAAATCAGTGAATTCCTTGGATAGACCGACAAAATCTACTAATTTTCTAAGAACCAGTTGAACACAATGGAAGAGTGGAAACTGTGACAAATAGCATGCAAGCTTAACCACTTGCTCAAGATGACGGAAAATTATTATTTTAGTAAACAAAACAAAATTGTAATGCTATCACAATGCAAAAACTAATGAGAAAAAAGTACCCTAAGCAACAAAAGAGATTCAATGAACATCAAATTGCCCCAAAATTTTCCGCAAGTGCTTTTGCCAACATTCTCTGATAGATCTCAGAGCCTAATAATATTTCATATGGTAAAACTTGGTTAGAGAAATAAGTATAGCAGTCCTCATATATATGAAGGTAAGCTTTGCGAGAGGAATGGACAGAGTAAAAATAGTAGTCACATTAATACTAAAGCCCTCATACCTGCTGGTCCAGACAGAAAGATACGCGTAAATTTGAACATCCTTCGTAGTAGCACATCAACAATTCAAAAATAGTTTTTTGGATGAAATTCATCAAAACATCAAAATCCAGAATAATGTATACCAACCAGACTTTAGAAAATAAGGGAAACTATCCTTAAAAGCATGAGGTATAGTCGATATAGTAGGTGAAATGTCAAATTCTATAAGGAATTCTCTCACTTCCCTTTGTTCATCCATCAATTTAAGATGCCCCTTATATCCGATGAAGAAGGGTCCAATGTCCATTGGACGATGAAACTGAAGAAGCTCCATCCACTCTTCTAATCATCCACACACATACTTATGGCTCTCTTCACTGTTCATAGTAACTCATAAGTATATGTATCGATTCCTTTTGCAACTCATCTAATTTGGCTTAAGATCCAATGGAGTAAAGATACCTGTCGAAGAAGCATTAGATCTCGGTGACGCAAGAGTATATCTTTTGAGACATTTCAGAGTTGCATGGCTAACTTCTCCATCCTCTGATGTACACAATTTCTGTTTCACGAAATTGTTTCTCCACATGATTTTGAGAAAGAAGACACAAGATTGCACAGTTTCATGTAAGTTTATTTTGCAGCATGAAGATGATATATACATCATCGACGGTTTACAGGGAAGGTGGAGAATCTAAATCGAAGAGTTACAGAGTAGAGAGAATGCGGAAGAAGCAGAGCCGGCTACGGTTATGCAATCGCCCAATTTGTATCGTCACTTAGGGTTCTGAATATAGGCCTAACTTATTGAGTAAATGGTTCAAATAAAATCTAAAATGCTGGATAGCAAAAGTCGAATAGACTAAAAACATACGAGTTAATTAAAGGACAGACACGTGTCTTTTTCCTCCAATGAGTGAAAAAACTAACTTTATTGTTAAAGATACTCTTACTTATTCTCATATACTCTTCATTTATTTCATACTCTTGAAAAACGGGGTCAATGTCAAAATTATTCATTTCGACTAAACTAATCAAAATCATTTTATCTCCTACTTTATCTTCTTCATTTTCTCTCTACCGTAGTATATTTTCAACTCATATTTGTTAACCTTCATTTAATAAGACATTTATTTTCTCCATTAATTCATTTTCAAAGAATTAAAAACTTTGACTTCAAATTCGTGTTCATAATTAACTAATTGAGCATTGAGAACAATGGGCCTCGATCTATTTGGATAAAAAAACACTGGTATAATCATAAAAATCGTCTCGTATTAGTATTTTGATTTAAAAAACTAGAAAGCATGATAAAACTTGGTATGAACAAAATGGTATAACTATGTATAATTATGTATACCTATAATTGTACAACTTCTATAACTTGGTAAAACACAACTTCTATAACTTGGTAAAACAGTACTGTACAACTAAGTAAAACTGTGTAACTAGGTAAAATTATACAACTAGACTGTATAACTTGATATAACTATGTTGGTAAAACTGCATAATTTGGTAAACTTTTATGGTTAAACCGTGCAAATTCATCTAACTTGATTGTTAATCATCGTTGTTTTTATACAGGAGACGACGAGTTCTTTCACAAACATACACTTTAATTATGACGGAGATGGTTATGAGTATATTCCAAACGAAGGTAGATTGTATGATAGTGGATATAGGATATGCAGAAAGATAACCATAAATTGACATATTTCATTGATAGTAAAACCTATGAAACAATTGAAGAAGCTTAACAACATCTTAAAGTTACTTAGACATAGACAATGTAGGTATGATTTGGATAACGTGGAGAGCATGTAAAAGACTTAGTTGATTAAGCTTCACACCATAACTCTTTTGAAATTATTATTTTGAATTGTAAGTTCTGAATATTAAGAATTTCTGATTTATTTCGATTAAAATATGCATAAAAGTGCATACTTTTTCTTGAAAAAGTTTAAATTCGGGAACCAGAAGGAAATGCACAGAACGATTAGTTGCATCTATTATTCAAGATGATTCTTCAAGACGATAGAAAAATTGAATAAAACTTAGTAAAAGTGATAGAATATAAAACATTATAGATACAAAATTTGAAACTTGTTTGGTTGTTACAAGTATTACAAATATTATGCTTATCATTTGTTAGTATTTTCTGATTTAAGTTCAAAATAATTATAGTCAAATTTTTCATCACATAGTTGTGTACTGTTTATAATAGAGGAAAAAAGACAGGAGTTAAGGGATATCTTAGTATTCAAAATTTAGGAGGTATGGGAACATACTTGGGCCTTCCGGAAACTCTGAATGGATCCAAAGTACAAGTGTTTGGTTTCGTGCAGGAAAGACTTAATAAAAGGGTCAATGGGTGGACTTTTAGGTTTTTCACGAAAGGAGGAAAAGAAGTGATCATAAAGTCTGTGGTAACGGCTTTACCGAACCATGTTATGCCATGTTATAGATTGCCGAAAGCAACCATAAAGAAGCTAACGAGCGCGGTAGCACAATTTTGGTGGAGCTCTGGGGGCAGCACAAGAGTAATGCATTGGAAATCGTGGGATAAAATGTTTCTGAATAAAGAGGATGGAGGATTGGGTTTTAAGGACCTTGAGGATTTTAATACGGCAATGCTTGGTAAGCAATTATGGCGTTTGATAGAGAAACCAAATACTTTGTTTTCTCCCGTTTTTAAGGGTCGGTACTATCTGAATGCGTCACCCCTTGAACCGATTCGATCATATTCTCCGTCATATGGCTGGAGAAGTATGATATCTGCTAGATCTCTGGCTATGGAATGATCCATGGCTCCCAACCACTCGCCCGAGACCAGCAAACAAAAATCAACATGTCTTGTTCCCGGAACTGAAGGTGGCTTCGCTTATCAATACCGATACGCGAAGTTGGAATACGCAGGTTATTAGAGCTTTGATTGACCCTCAGGATGCAAAAATTATTGAGAGTATTCCACTCAGCAGATTTCAAATGGCGGATAGGGATGGATGGCATTTTACAAAAAATGGAAAATATACGGTGAAGTCGGGATACCAGGTTGAAAGAGTTTACCCGGACAAAGGAAAACCGCCTGAAAGACAAGGACCCACAGTAGATGCTTTGAAAGCCCATTGCTGGAAAATTCGATGCCCTCCAAAGATGCAACATTTCTTATGGCAACTACTCTCAGGATGTATTGCTGTGAAGAAAAATCTGCAGGCAAGAGGTTTACATGGAGATATATACTGTGATAGATGTGGAGCGATAGAAGAATTGGTAAATCATGTCTTCTTTGAGTGTCCGCTTGCACGTCAGGTCTGGGCTTTATCAAAGATACCCTACATCCCCACAATTTTTCCAACGGATTCCTTGTTTGCAAATTTGGATCATCTGTTCTGGCGAGTCATACCTAAGATGAGTGATGATCAGTTTGTATGGATGCTATGGTATATTTGGAAAGGACGAAATAGTAAAACTTTTAGAAATTTGGATGTGGATCCTAGGGATACACTACAACGTGCAGAGACAGAATCAACTCTGTGGGGAGAGGCTCAATTAGTTCGTAATGAGGCTCAAGTACAACAAGGCGAAATTAGTAACCTTCCTCTGATTCCAGGTCAAACGTTAGAGCAAGTCTTTCACCCTTTCACTCAGAGGTGGAGGCTCTCATTTGGGCAATGGAAAGTATGAGGAATCTACGTCAATATCAAGTAACTTTTGCAACGGATTGTTCTCAATTGGTGAAGATGGTTTCGGAACCAGAAGAATGGCCGGCTTTTGCAACTTACCTAGAAGATATCAAGATGCTACAAGGGAGTTTCCAGAGCTCAAGAATTATCTATGTACCACGAATGCAGAACTCAAGGGCGGATAGTCTGGCACGAAGCGCCAGAAAGCAATCGTCTTTCGTCGTTCACATGGATACAGAGCTACCAGTTTGGTTCGCAGAGTCAATATGAGTCTGTTTGTTAATGTCAAAAAAAAAAGATATAAGTGGTATAACTACAAGATAAATCTTTTGACTTCGGTAAAATAAAATAAATTCCAAAAATAGAAAAGTAAAACTTTGAAGCTTTTTGTAAAACAACAAACTTGATAAAATTTTGACCCTAAAAATGCTGTAAATATTTTTCCTACCTAAATCTCAGAATTTTCCCCGCCAAATTTTTTTTTCCAGACTCCAAAAACAAAGTTGGTAACTATAATTGCTTTAAGATTTAGGGTTTTCTCATTTCTACTATCTTCTCAATCCCCTCAACCCATTTTCTGTCAT
>JABAYD010025149.1:0-14883 GCA_014822095.1 Diplotaxis tenuifolia | reverse complement strand
AGCATTATAATCCTGACTATCTGAATAGCAACCCTGAATTTAACTATTTTCTCCTATTGTTTAAAACCTAAAAACCAATCTCTTGAGCAACTTATCATTGCTTACCAACTGCAATTTACTTTTAAACATTTTCAACCTAGCATAATCATATAGATTGCATCTTTTGTGTTCTCTAGCTCTCTGTGGATTCGATCCCTAAGTACTACGATTGATCTCTTTTGATGAGAGTAAAAATCACTCATTAGGGTAATTTGAGTGGTATCAACAAGGAAAACTAGATGTAGACACAAGAAAGTGAAGTCACATATAAGAGTTTTGAACACATAAACTTCAACGGTTGATTTTGATATGCAGAGGCTAGCATTAGAAACAAATAAGTGTTCCAGTGTTTCAATACATAGAAATATCTACATTGTCTACAAGAAATCTCTAAAGTCAGAAAATTTGCTCATTTCAAACACACAATTAACTTGAAAACACGATTAAAAATCAAAATTTCTTAGGAAACAACTAAAAAAAGTGTTTATGGCATACTCATTACTCCACACTTGACCCAACTTTAATGTTCACACCAACCACATCCACGCAACCACTGTCCACACCGACCACATCCACACAACCATTGTCCACACCGACTCACATCCACACAACCTCTGTCCACTGAAGCCACATCCTCACATATCCCCGACAACCACATCCACACGTTCTTTCATATCTGTTATCTTTAGCTATTGAACATGAATGCTTACAGTTAGTGGCAATCTTGAGCTCTGAGTAATGTCGGCTTCGATTTAAGGTTCACTGGAGGTTGCGAAAAAGGTCTGAGATCACGGCGACGAGGGTGAGATTTGACGGCGACGGTGAGATTTGACAGAGACGGAGTTGATCTTTGGCCGTGAGGAGACGAGTTGCGAAAGTTGAGCAAGTTACAAACAACAACGTCGGGATTCCAGAGGAGGCCAAGAGAAGGCCGTGGGAGAGAATCAGGATGAGGTCTCAATTATGAATGAAACTCTCCCATCGATTGAGAGAAATGAGATAATAAAGGGATTTCCGATTGAGAGAAACAAGTATGAAGAATTGGGGGTAAATGAATGAAGAAATTGAGCAACTGGGTATTGTAGGGATTTTGAGTTACTTTCGTCGGTGTTCTTCGACGAAATTGATGAAGAAGAAGATGAAAATATGCGTTGTTAGGGTTCGTTGTTTGGGAAAAGTTGATTTTTTTTTATCTAAATGTTTTATTATCTCTTTATTAATTAGTTCTAGGCAGAGAGTGGAAATTGAATCGGGTGTATGGTTGGAGGGCTATTCAGACATTGCACATACACAATGTGTGTCTCCAGCTAAATGTGACTGAATGTGAATTTGTAAGTGATATTGTGTCTTAAAGTTTAAAAAAACTCATAAAAGAATAGATCTATGCTAAAGAACACCGAAATATTACAAATGCAGCCGGAAACAACTAACAAAACATCATAATTGGTGCTTACTATTTGGAGTTTATAATCTATATATATATATGTACAGTATGTTGGAGCAGGAAATCATTTTGGTTTGTTTGTCTAATAAAATCTCATGGATAATCTTTATCTTTTCATAAATACGCCTAACTGAAATGAAAAAATTATACATTTGAATAATTCATCTGTAACATCTCGAATTGTGATATATGGAAAAACTTAAGAAGATTGATTTGGCTACATATGTCACCAAAGTGCACTTATCTTTTCAGGAGCACATCCAGAGAGAACTCTAGAGTTAAGCGTGCTTGAGCTGAGTAGTCAAAGGATACGTGACTTATCGGAAAGTGATTTTTGATATCGTGTAAGTGAGGTCAAAGCACAAGAAAAGGTTATGTGGTGATTGCAGAGTCAGTAAACATTACTCTAAAGTCTTGAAAAATTAACGGACCGACCGTTGGAACGGGATGGAGCTCACGGGCCGAGATAGCGGGCGTGGGTGGCCCATTAGCCGTGGGCGGTCTGGGCGTTACAAGTGGTATCAGAGCTGGTTAGCCATCTCAGTTCTGACCTAAGAGGCGTCTTGAGACCTGACGTCGTGGGGCGCAACGAGGACGTTGTGTTCTTTGAGAGGGGGTGATTTGTAACATCCCGAGTTGTGATATATGGAAAGGCTTAAGAGGATTGATTTGGCTACCTATGCCACCAAAGTGCACTTACCTTTTCGGGAGCACATCTAGAGAGAACTCCAGAGTTAAGCGTGCTTGAGCTGGAGTAGTCAAATGATGGATGACCTATCGGGAAGTGATTTGTGATACCATGTAAGTGACGCCAAAGCACGGGGAAAGATCATGTGGTGATTGCAGGTCAGTAAACATGACTCTAAAGTTTTGAAAAATTAACGACCGATCGTTGGAACGGGATGGGGCCCATGGGCCGAGATAGCGGGCATGGATGGCCTATTAGCCGTGGACGGTATGGGCGTTACATGATCAATCTCCAAAACAACTGAAAGTAAATGTCAAAACTAATGAAATTGTTTGGTGTAATATTAATATACATGTTAAGTGTATAATTCTTTTGACTATTAGAAAACTTCAAGAAGTGATGAATTTCTTAAAATTCACGTGTACATTTATTTTACAAAAAGTAGAACATGCTGCATATGATATTGGTCATTAACTGATTAACGTAAATCTGAACGCTTCCATAAAACGAAAAGGAGATAGCTTTTTATCATCGTATTATATTACGTGTTGAACAAATCAGAGAGGAAAGCTTGTTAGAGATGAAAAATGTATATTGACTTGTTAACATTATCCATTTACAATGTTTTTGTTATATACAAAATCAATAAACTAAACCGGAAACCCAAACCAACGAAAGGAAACTAATTTGGTTAACCAAAACCCGGTTATCTACTTCAATAGTCTCCCTCAAGATGAGCTGAAGATATTCTGAAGACTCATCTTGTATTTAAGATGTTTAAACGGAACCGAGAACAAAGGTTTAGTTATTATATCAGCAACCTGATCTTCAGTTTTCACATGAAGGGTATGAAGCAACCCTCGATCTAATTTCTCACGAACGGTGTGGCAATCCAATTCAATATGTTTAGTTCGTTCATGAAAAACTGGATTTGTAGCTATGTAAATGGCTGCTGTACTATCCGAGTAAAGGACCGGAACAGAAACTTGATCAACACGGATGTCTTTGAGCAGAGCAACCAACCACATAATCTCACAAGAAGCTAGAGCAAGAGCTCTGTATTCAGACTCAGCAGAAGACCAGGAGAGAGTAGGTTGCTTCTTCGATCTCCATAAGATCAATGAGGAACCAAGAAACATTGTAAACCCTGTAGTAGATCGTCTACTATCTTGACAAGATGCCCAATCAGCATCTGCAAACCCCTTAAGATGAAGATCCGGAGTAGCATAGTAGAAGATACCTTGACTCACAGTTCCTTTGATATATTGTAGAACTTTGTAAACAGCTTTAAGATGAGCAGAGTGAGGTGCAGACGAATACTGACATAACTTGTTGACAGCAAAAGTTATATCAGGTCTTGTAATGGTAAGATACATCAGTTTACCAACGATACGTCTGTACATTTCTGTGTCTTTGAGAAGCTCACCATCCGCCTTTGACAGTTTGAGATTAGGAACCATATAAACAGAGGATGGTTTACATCCTGTCATCCCTATAGCAGACAAAAGATCCAAGGCATATTTTTGTTGACATAACGTGATACTAGTAGATGATCGTGCGACTTCCAATCCCAAAAAATACTTGAGAAGTCCAAGATCTCTGAGTTTAAAACACTGCTGAAGATGGGCAGTGAAACTAGAAGCAGCATCAGTGCTAGTACTAGCAATTAATATGTCATCAACATAAACTAATACCACCAAGAAGTCATTGTCCAATCGCTTGACAAACAAGGTATGATCTCCATGTCCTCGAGAAAATCCCATATTGAGCAAAGCCTGATACAACTTCTTAAACTATTAGCGAGATGCCTAAAGACCGTAAATTGATTTTCTCAGCCGGAGAACAGCTTTAGGAGGCAGAATGTCCTCCTTACGTTTAGCATAATACTCATCATACCCTTCAGGAGGTTTCATATAGATTTCTTCTTCTAATTCTCCATTCAAGAAAGCATTTGAGATATCAAGTTAAGTAAGATACCACTGCTTTGATGCTACAACTTTCAATAAGAGTTTGATAGTGACCATCTTAGCAACCGGAGAGAAAGTTTCATTGTAATCCAGTCCTTCCTTTTGCGTATACCCTTTAGCTACTATTCTTGACTTCCGTCTCTCAAGAGTATTATCTGCATTGAATTTCAGAGAATGAATCCAACGGCATCTTATTGTCTTCCCCGGAGGCAAGGTAGCAATTGTCCAAGTGTTTGTGTCTTCCATTGCATCAAGTTCTTTATCAGAAGATTCACACAACTCTTTAGACTGCTTGACCTCTGCCCAAGAAGTAGGAATAGGAATACTAGTCACATAGTTAATGAAATAGATACAAAGGAAAGAGTTTTGAATAGGATAAAAATGAGGAAATAGGGTATAAGGAAGTAGACTCAAGAGAGTTGCAAATATAATCTTGGAGATAAGAGGGAGGTTTCTTATTTCTGGTGGAAGAAATTTCCGTAGAAAGAGGAAAGGTTTGTGTTTTAGAGTTATCAGGAATACCTGAAGAGGGGGAATCATTTGGCGTGATATTATGAATGGGAAAAATAGGAGTTGCAGACTGCAGAGGGAATATATCTTCATAGAATAAGACATTCCTGGAGATGAAGATTCTATTACTTTCCAAATCTATCAGTTTGTACCCTTTATATCCAAAAGGATAACCCAAAAACAGACAAACCTTTGACCGTGGTAGAAACTTATGCCGTTGCTTGAGAGACGTAAAAGAATAACATAAGCATCCAAAAGACTTGAGCTGAGAATAAGTTGGAGGATTACCAGTTAAAACCTCATATGGAGTCTTGTTGGATAACAACTGAGAAGGAGTTCTGTTGATAAGAAACACTGCAGTCAAGATGCAATCACCCCATAGAGAAAGAGGTACATTAGACTGAAAATCCAGTGCTCGAGCAACATCTAATATACGTTGATGCTTGCGTTCAACCACTGAGTTTTGCTCAGGAGTCTCAGGCTAAGAGTGGTACGGTAAGATGCTTTTCTTCTGATATAACTGAGTGAACTGCAATTCTTGAGCATCGTGAGACCGTACTGATTTTACCTTAACATTGTATAGGTTCTCAACTTGTTCAAGAAAAGCTGGAAACACCGTCAACACCTCATTCTTCGTACGTAGTTGATAAACCCCAGTAGCTCTAGAATGATCATCAACAATTGTTAAGAAGTATTTATATCCATCAATAGTTTCAACTGAGAATGGTCCCCATATATCAATATGTAACAAATAAAAGTTTGTGTTACAAAGATTATTGAAAGATGGATAAGACATCTTCTTCTGTTTAGCCAAATGACAAGTGTGACAGAAGGCTGATCATTTATTCTTGTGCTTTGGAGTTCTTAAAACATCAGAGATGACATCAAGTCTTGAATAGGAGGATGACCAAGACGTCTGTGCCAAACTACAATATCCACGACTGAGTTCACTGATGCCTGCAGAGACTCCATATCAAGCACATAGAGATTACCAATTCTTCTACATTGAACAATCGTGAATACTCTGGTAGGATCCTGAATCAGACAAGAGGAAGGATCAAATATCACACGAGAGTTTAAATCATTCATCAGAGAGCTGATATTGAGAAGGTTAAGTATAAACTCTGGTATGTATAACACATTACTGAGACATATATGTGAGTTGAGTTGAACTTTTCTAACACCACTGATCTTAATGGTAGATCCTGTTGGTAAGTTGACATAACTCTCAACAGATGTATCAAGAGAAAGAAACAAACTTTTCTCATGAGCTACATGATGTGTTGCTCCGGAATCAATAACCCAATTTGGGAAGAGAGATTATGATTAGATATCATCAATATACCAACAAAACTATATGTTGATGTTGAGAATGAGATACCAAAGTTTGAGGAACTCGCTTCCATGGTGCCAATAGTTGGAGAAGGACGTAGTTGAGATGTGAACAGAGCAATGAATTGCTGAATCTGATCTTTAGAGAGACTACCAAGCATGTTCTCCATGTTTGTAGTCTTTTGATCAACCACAATAGTAGATTGTCCAGTAACTTATGATGCAACTTTTGGAGTAGAGTTGTTCTTCTCGTTTTGTTTAAACTTGGAAACAAAACCCGGTGGGAATCCATGCTTCTTATAGCAACGTTCTGCTGTGTGACCAGGACGCTTGCAAAAGTTGCAGATAGGACGTCCTTTGTTGGGACCACTTTGCACATAACAGACAGTTGAATCACCAGCCAAAGAAGAGGTTTCTGAAACTTGGAATGTGGATGGAGAAGGAGTAACCGTAGAGAATCCTTTCTGACTATCATCATGGTACAATATATTGTATACCTCAACTAGAGAAGGTAACACTTCCTTCATTATAATCTGTCTTTTAATGATCGCGTAGGATTCATTGAGACCTGCCAAAAGCATCACAATCTTGGAACGTTCAACTTTTAACTGTTGTTTAGCAGCATTATCACATATGCAAGATTTATCTGGTTCATCAGAACTCTCAAGATTATCCCACAGTGTTTTTAACTTAGTATAATACTCATATAAGGACATGGATCCTTGACGAAGGTCTTGAATCTTTTGAGTGAGGTTGAAATTCCTGGGGAGATTAGTCATATGGAAGCGACCATGAAGATCACCCATATATCTGAGGCATCAGTCAAACGTAAGATACTGCGATAGATTGATGTCGATACTGAGTTAAGTAGCCATGATTTAACCATGTTGTTGCATCGTGACCACAAATGAAAAGTAGGGTCTGAATCAAGCGGTCTAACAAGAGATCCATCAACAAAACCAATCTTATTCTTGGCATCCAAGACAATACTCATAACAACATTCCAATCATCGTAGTTAGATCCATCAAGTTTAATGGAGATAAACCTGGATGATCCCCATTGTAGAGAACAATGGAGATTGAGTCGGATCATTCAGAGGAATGAGTTTGGAAGCTGGCTGAGATGCAATCGGAGCTTGCGGAACTTGTGGAGGTGCATCAGGAGGTTTGTCATCGGTAGCGTTGAGACGCGCAGATCTCCGTGTAGGATTTCGAGCAGCACTTGTTGACGCTACGAATCGAGTAGAACGATGAGTTGGAATCTTCCGTACGGACACCATTGGAACTCAAAAGATGCGGACAAACGAAGCAAATGGAAAGCTTGATGATGAAGATCGAAAGAAATCAAGGATGAAAAGAGCTTTGTGATGGCTCTAATACCATATTACGTGTTGAATAAATCAGAGAAGAAAGTTTGGTAGAGATGAAGAATGTATATTGACTTGTTAACATTATTCATTTACAACGTTTCTGTTATATACAAAATCAATAAACTAAACCGGAAACCCAAACCAGCGAAAGGAAACTAATTTGGTTAACCAAAACCCAGTTATCTACTTCAATATATTAATATAGGGTAATATTAAGTATTGATGAGCAAATTAGGCTTTTAAATTACGCTTCGTTTTTTTTTAATTGACTTATAATAAAACTAATGAAATCCCCTTTAGTAAGTAAAAATAGCTAGCTTATGAAGGAAAAAGAGGGATGGTGTTGATTGTGTGATTAGTTATTGGTTAATTGTAAAGTCACTGTCCTTTTTGAAGCTTATAAAACGAGACAACATTAAGTAGGCTTTAAATCAAATACATCCTAAGCAAAACAAGATAAAGAGAGAAAGTGAAAGAAAAGCCAACGATGGAGAAAAGGGTTTTGTACGGGTTGTTATTAGTGCTAATGTGCTTGGTTGGTAGCGTCATTAGTCAAGGTACAAATATAAGCAACTCACAAACATTAATTACAATTGGTTATATTCTATTTGTTCGATCATGTATTGGTTCGATTATGCACATAGGGGAAGTGCAAAGTGAAGAAGCTGGCTGGGAACGGTTTCTGAATGATGACAAACAACCCATATTGCTTACGTTAACATCCTCCTTGTGCGGTTGTTAATTAGTAGAGGAACAAGTAGCCCAACTGGCCAGATATTATGGTGACCACCTTAAATTCTATGAAGTCTGACATTTTGAAGAAGCCATTCTTTACAAGACTCTACAAGGTTATCAATGTCCCGACCATCATAGTCTTCAAAGACGGGAAAGAAATAACGCGTCTAGAAAAAGGTTACCATTGGGGTGCAGTATATGACCTAATATTCATGGTTAACATATTCGTCCCGCCCTAGTCCGCCTTGCCACCCTCCGGTTCTCCGGCTCCCAGCCCTAGTCCTTCATTTGAATGTACGTTATATAGTCCCCTCTTGAATCCAGAGCTGGTTCTCAGTATACACAAATGACACATTACTCTTTGGCTTTCAAATTCTAAAAGATAAATAATATAAACACAAGTTTAAAAAACTGCTAAGATTATTATAATTCTAACTAAATTGTTTATAATCCTCAAAATTTTAGTACTGGCACTGCTTGAATGAGTAAATCATATATCTTTGTTGTATTTGTCTGATGCGCATGTACATAGCGGAAGTGAAATGGATACATGGAGAAGCTGATTGGGATAAAATTTTGATCGAGGTCCAAGTTCCCATAGTTGTTGTGGCAACGTCTCCGTTGTGCGGTGCTCCATGTGCTATACTGGACGATCAAGTGAATCAACTGGCCGAAACATGCGGCGACCAGATTATGTTCTTTAAAACCAACATTTTGGAGAACCCATTCTTTGCAAGACTTTACAAGTACCCAATGTTCCAACCGTCATAATATTCAAAGATGGGAAAATAATAATTCGTTACGAAAACCTCTCCCACTTGGAAAAAGTAAGTGAAGTATTTATCAACTCAAGTATATTCGGATCTGCCCGGCCCCCTCCCCTTTTCGATCCGGCGAGTAAATTACAGTCCTGGCTTAAATTAATAACTTTGCATTACTAGATTTTGATCTGCGTTTTTATAATTAAAAATTTATATAATTGAATTTTGTTTTTATTTAAAGTATATTTTGATATAAAATCAGTAATCCAAAATTTGTGGTGATAATTATTTTGCATTAATTTTAGTTTTTATTTTTTGTTTTTGTTTTTAAATTTGGTTTTTAATTTTTAAGTTTCTATTTTTAGGTTTCAGCTTTTGGTTATGATTTTCAGTTTTTAGATATGCTGAGTTAGTTTGAACTGATATTGTCAACAAACAAATCTCAAATAATCGAACATCTAATTTAAAATTGAAAAGATGACAAAATTGTTTCAAAAATTTGCAATAGTTTATTTCGTAAATAAAAAAAAACAAAAACCGCGTTTTCGACTACTGGTTTTAGCTTTTAGTTTTTAGATTTAGTTTTTGGTTTTGCATTTACATTTAATAAAAATAAAACAAACGGTTTATTACGATTTCCAAAATCTATTGGTTTCATATAATTTGTAGATTTCTATATTTTTTAAGGAACTGTTAAGATATTGGTTTCACATAATTAGTAAATTTCCATATTTCATGTTTTGATGATATCTAAATATGCATATTAATCGTATTGGTTTAATTTAAGTAATACAATTTACTTAATTATATGTTGTATATTATTTGTAATATTCTAGAAAGAATTCAAAGGATCTAAATTTAAAGGACAACTTGTATAAGTAGATAATTTTTTTTAATAGAGTAGATTGTGTGTAACGTGTGTGTTTGCTGCTTCCACTTTAATTTACTGAGTTAATAAAATTGCCAATATGTATTTAAAATGTTTTGTGTGTCATATAATTACTTTAATATGATACAAGCTAATTGAGAAAGCTTATAAATATCGTCCTTGCCCGTATCAACCGGCTTGAAACTACTTTGCATCTTGCAGCCACAAACATATGTGTACATGATGAATATCAAGTTTCTGACTCTCAATTATGTGAATATTGTTTTTGAAAATGTATGTGTACTTAGCTGTTTATGAAAATAACTTGTTAACTAAATTTTTGTGGTAACTAAAAATTAAAATAAATAAATAAATTGTATTAATGTATATTTTAATAGAGATAAAGAAGGCACAACTATTAGAAGTTTTTGTAATTTCATTTCAAATATACAATATTCAATATCAGATATATAATTTAGATTTTATATATACATATATATATAAGATTTTTGAAAATGAAAAAACTATGCATCAAATAAGTGAAAACTAATTCCTATTTGTTCTTTGTTATTTTTCAAATAATTTTCTTCTCACTTTAAAATAATTCAGTTTTAAATAATTTTCCGAGTTCATTGTTTCTTAATGATAAACTTCCATCATAAAAACTTAACCAAAATGAATTATAAGAAAAATATTACATAGTAAATAAAATTCATGGAACTTAGCTTTTTTTTACCAAACACTTAAAAATAGATATCGAATATAGGTTTGATTTTGGTATGACCAAATACATATGAAACCCAAGCATGGCAACATCTTAATTTTCTTATGGTTATTCATGAAGAATGTGATAGTAATAAAAATTACCAAAAAATATAACACGAATATTAACAGTAACAACGAATTAAAGTTATATTAAGGAAATGAAAAAGAGAGACATCTGTTGATGTTAAAATAATAGAAATAAAGAAAATACAACATTCATGTATTATAAAATTAAACTACTGTTTTTCTTTTATAGTTCTCTTTGTTCAGGATTTTGTTTTAAAGAAAACTAGATTTTGACCCGCGCTTGGAAAACGCAGGTTTTGAAGATTAGTTTTTAAAAATATATATATTTGAATTATATTGTAAACCGACAATTTTTATATTATTTTTAAAGTTTTACAACCTTATCCGGACACTTAAGGATCCTACTTGAACATCAGTAGCAAATATTTCCATATGTTTGCATATGTGTGAACTTGTGATTTTGTATTGTGGTTTGATCTATTAGAGAGTAATTCGATTGGATCATGTATATTACATTTATTTTATGCTTTCGTTGAAAAAGGAGTTCTAAATAAACAATATTGTTGTTTAAATTACCACAATTCAGAAATTTTTGTATATAACATATTTATGTGAATGGGATACATCATCAAAAATATTTAAAATTATTTAATTCATAAATTACAATTTTTCTAGAAAAATAAATTTACATTAACATACTTTATAAAAATGATGAATCATAACTAATATGATCTGTTTAATATAGATATAACAAATAGTGGCCCTAATCATTTGTTTACATCATGGCCCATTATTCGTAAGTAACATCAAGGCCCGTTGGTTTAACAGATAAAAAAAATCATGAGTCCGTGTAATTATACATTGAAAGCACGTTATAGGCGTATCCAAACACTTTAAAATGAAACTGTTAAACCTGTTGCCAAAAACTTCAAATGGTACTTAAGTTTTAATTAGATAGATTAGGATATAAACCAATTATCTAATAATTGTATATTTATAAGGAAAATTAATATTAAATATTTAGAACAATTATCTAATTTTATAATTACTTTTTTATTAGGAAATTCTTTATCTAAACCAATGTCTATTTATTTTGTAATTATTTTAAACCCATATATTTTATTTGTACTTGAAAATAAGATTCTTTAATAAAAGAAATTTTACAATTAAAATAAACGAATATATTAATATTTTTTATTTAACCTTGAAAAGAACATTCTTAAAAAACAATACCACATACATAAAACTTATAAGAAATATGTTTCCAGTTAAATTTTGTTAAATACATTTTAACAGGAAAATACTATCAAACATTTATAAGAAAAAATATTTTTGTAAATATTTTAATATGTAAGAAAATTATCTTATCAAAGTGTTTTTTATTTTATTTTGTAATTATCTTAAGCCAACGTTTTAAAAAGTAAATAATATTATTAAATAATTATTTGTACAGAAATATTATTTTTAGTTTACATTTTTTTGGAGATTTTGTTTTTTAAAAAGAAAAACTAACCTTTTAAATTACTTTTGGTTGAAGTTATTTTAAAATAAAAATTGTTATATAACACATGCCATAATCTTAAATATATAATTTTCATGTGTCGCGATCATAACCAAAATTTAAATATTTTAATTTGTAAGAAAATTGTCGTATAATAATTCTGTATATTTTATAACTAGATTTTAACCCGCGATTTTCAAGCGCATAGTAATTTTTAAATGAAAATTTTACATAATCGTATTTTATATTTATTTAAGTAGGTTTTTAGTATAAAAATTGCAATCCAAAATCTAAATCAAATCCAAACTAAAACTCGTTCCATACCCGGTTCGAAATGTAAGAAATGCCAGAATTAGTTTCTTAGGGTGGTACAAAATATATCCAAACCCGAAATGTTATTAGCTAAACTCGAACTGATAACCAAAAAACTAACAATCCTGAAAACCTAAAAACCGATTTGAATGTCAAAATTAAGCATAATTAAAAAATTAATCTGAAAAATAAATATGTACTTCAAATATCTAATTCTATACTTATTTTGAAATGGTATATAGCATAAGTATGCAAGTTTTAATTAGATATTTGAAATATCTAATTCAATATAATAAGTATTTACTTCTTATGTTTTGCCTTTAAATTTGAATTTGAATTTTGGTTATATCTGAATCAAACTAATATCATCTGAATTCGAACGATATATATGGTTACTTTAGAGATTTTAGGATATTATACAAATTAGAATGAGAAATGGGGTATCATATTCTAACATGATCCATAATTATACTATAAATATTTTTTTATTTCTTATATTTCTCAAAGTTTATTTTAGTATAATATTAAATAAATATGTATTATAATATTAATTAATTATATGGCATTCAGTCCGTCTCATACTTGATTAATTTTTACAATTTTATGAAATAAGCTGCAAAAAAACTATAAATGTAAATCATATGTTGATAATTTTTACAATTTTGCATTGATAAATTGAAATATGTTGTAAACTGTATAAATATATGTTATCATGCATATGAAATTCTTTTAATTTATAAATTATAGATTATAAAATAGTTGTAATTAAGTTATGTTATATATATAAATATTGGTTTACTGTAATAATTTAATTATGAATATGAATTATGTATATATAAATACTATAGAGATGGTATTTCTTATTTTAAATCAAATTGACTTAATATATTTTTTAAAAATCAAAATTAAAAAGAATATTTATGAATTTATATTATTTAAAATAAATAAATAATAATAATAAATATATAATTTTAAATAAAGATTATAAAAGATATTGTCACAATATAATAGTATATTAAAAATTAAATAAATTAAATGTACCAACCAAAACTATTCCTAAGTAGATAAAAATAGGACTTTGTTTTAATAGATTAGACTAGATTTTGATCCGCGCTTTCAAAGTGCGGGATTATTTTCGAAACAAACCAAATTTATATGATATAAATTTGCATATTTAAATATGTATTTACATTTAAATGTTATACATGAAGTGTTATATTCAGTGTTCTAAAACACGATCTGGATCCGTTGTTAAACCGACAAAATTGATAACGTTATATGTAACCTAGTTTGATTTTTTTAATCTCATTATTTAAAATTATATAAAACCCACAAAAAACCCGCTAAAACCTAAGACTCGACTGCTGGTTCAAACCGCATGATTATTTTCGAAACAAATCAAATATATATGATATAAATTTGTATTTTTGATTATGTATCTACATTTAAATGTTTAACATGAAGCGTTATATTCAGTGATTTGAAACACGATTGGTTTTAAAAAAACTTGTTAGTTAAAAATTTTATCAACCAAAATTATATGATATATATTTGCATGTTTGAATATGTATCTACATTTAAATGTTACATATGAAGCATTATATTCCGTGTGTCTGAAACACGACACAAACCCGTGGTTAAACCGAAAAAATGATCACTTTATATGTAACCCGTGTTTGTTTGTTTTAAAAGCTAATTAGAAAAAACCCGCAAAAATCCCTCTAAAGCATGGGACTCGACTACTCGTTCAAAACGCATGATTATTTCCAAAATAAACCAAATTTATATGATATAAATTTGTATTTTTGATTATGCATCTACATTTAAATGTTAAAGATGAAACGTTATATTCAGTGTTCTGAAACTCGATCCAGACCCGTAGTCATTTAAAAATTCTATAAACCCGCAAAAACCTCCAAACTCTGAATATAACTTGTTAATACATTTTCTATATTTTGGTGTATTAATTTAATTATGAATATAAATCGATGTATATAAATTTATTTTTTATTATATAAATAACAAATAAATTAGTATTCGTTTTTAACTATAGTTAATATTACTTTTAATTTTGATTATTTAAACATAAATATTGAAAAGATATGTATATTTAAATTTTAAATAAAAGATATTAAAATATATTATTAAAATCTAACCATAGGAAAAAATACTTAAGAATATCTTTTTAGATATCTTATTTTGAAAATATTAAAATATTTGGTTAAACATAATATATATTTAATAACTAAGTTAGTTATAGAAAAATAAATAGAAAATTAAATAAATGTAACAGTCTAACATAGACTACTTACAAGTAGATAAAATGTGCTCATGTTTTAATAGTACTGATGTATATATTTTTATTATATATGTATATAATTATATTTTAAAACTAATTAAACTATTAGTCCATACTCTCTTGCATCGATTTATGTAAATGTAATGTCTTATGATATAACTGTGTTAATATATTTGTTGAATTAGTTAATATTTGATAAATATATTACATGTGTTTGAATAACCAATAAAACTATATTCATAAAAATATCAATAGTAACATGTTT
>JABAYD010025141.1:0-11633 GCA_014822095.1 Diplotaxis tenuifolia | reverse complement strand
CGTAAATTGACAGTGGTGGATTTCGGTTCCCACAACAGGCCGAGACCATTAACAAAACTATCCTCGACGGCCTGAAAAAATGCCTTGATGCCAAAAAGGGTAAATGGGCAGAGGATCTCGAAGGGGTTTTGTGGTTGCATCTCACGACCCCAAGGTGAGCAACGGGTGAAACCCCATTCGCCCTCGTGTACGGGACGAAATGCATGATCCCGGCAGAGGTCGAATTTCCAAGAGTACGTAGAAGACATCTCGGAAAGGGAAGGGGATAATAACCTAATGCTACTCGATGAACTCGATTTGATTAAAAAA
This sequence comes from Diplotaxis tenuifolia, assembly GCA_014822095.1. NCBI lineage: Eukaryota > Viridiplantae > Streptophyta > Magnoliopsida > Brassicales > Brassicaceae > Diplotaxis > Diplotaxis tenuifolia. The sequence goes on along the minus strand of JABAYD010025141.1, from coordinate 11,324 downwards.
CGACGAGACCAAGCCCTCGTACGAATTCAGAACTATCAACAAGCAGCCGCAAAGTACTACAACTCGAACGTACGCGGCCGAAGATTCAAAGAAGGCAAACTAGTCTTACGAAAAGTCTTCCAAATCACCCCCGAACGAAACGCCAGGAAAATGTGGGCAAACAAAGGTCATAAAGGTAGTCCGGCCAGACGCGTACGAGATCTCAAACATGTAGGACGTCAAAATTCAAAGATCTTGGAACCCAATGCACCTCAAGAAATACTACCACTAAGCAGTACTTTCCGCAAAAACTGAACTACGAGACGGCTTGATCCCTATAATAGGGTACGTAGGCATCTCGTCTCACGATGAGACCAGCTGCCCCGCCCTCATTAAAGGGGGGGGGAGTAGGTACGTATACATACACTCGTATACTCCCGAAATTTCTGAACTTAAAATTTCAAAAACAATTTTCAACAACTTGAACAAAAGAAAAATCAAAATTCTGAACATAGCGAGACGTCGCCAATGTCCATAAACCGTCATTCTCAAATCAAGAATAGTCTGTCCGCGATTATAAAACATACAAAACATCTTAAGATATGAATCTTTCGCGAAGGTCCAAACAACGGTAACATCTACCACCTAAGTTTGTTACTAATCACAACAAACTCGCAACGGTCCTAAACAAACTTAAGTTATCTCACAAGCATAACTCTCGTACACCCGACACAAGGGTAATAGCGCTATAAATAAATCCAAATTTTTGTCAGCACCTTCGGGGATGCTCGATTCCGACCAGACAAGTAGTATAAGCCAAGAACCTATCCCAGACTTTAAATCGGTACGAAATTAGGTTAAATTCGCAACATGCAAAAATGAACGCTGACTAGTCATCGCAAAGCCTTAAAATCGAAAGTAAACCTAGGTCCTACCCTAAACCTAACACACTGGTCTCAAACCTCTCAGGCATGAATTGAGATCCTAAAGACATGTCTCTTCGTCTACATCCGAACGCTCACTTGATTCCTAAACATTCTATAACGAGCAAACGAATAAGGCGATCAAAAAATGAGTGGGGCTGCGAGACGAAAATTTGCAGGCCTCCCTCTACTTCCGAACAAACAACAACACTCATTTCTAAAAGGGAAATGCAAACTGCTTAATTCATTTACAAAAGTTGCCGAAGCAACGGGGATTCAAAGCCTAGACAGCTAGTCCCAAGATAAAACACGGCCACACTTGGCCGAAACATGAACAAAAAACTAAAAATAAAAGTCTCACACGAGACTACAACTTCAAACACACTCCACACACAGAGTCTCATCCTCGCCCATCACGTCATCAGACCTCAAAACCAAACCATCACCACCGTCTTCAACTCCTTTAGCCTTGCTCTCATCCACCTCCTCTTCTTGGACGCATCAGGGTTCGCACATGATCTTTTTTGACATTTAGCCGAAGGAGCCGGCATTGCACGAAGCGCCGGCAACCCCAAAACGATCTCTCTCTTGGCAGGAGGCGGATGCATCGAAACCACAGCCAGCTCAAATTCTGTAGGGGCAGGGGTAGCCGGAGAGCTCGACGGCTCAACAACGGCGTCCGTCGCAGGCTCCACGGCCATGCTTGCCGACTTGTCGAGCACAGCTCCGGGCACTTCAGAAGAGACGAGCGTGTCCGTTGGAGTGGCTGGAACTTGGCTCGAAACCTCCTCAGCATCGCAGGATCCAGGTAATGCTGAAACGCGAGGAACTCCGCAATATTGGCATGAAGGGCCGCGGAAGTATCTTGTTGACCTACTCAAGATTGTCGTTGACCGGGACTTCGCAGTTCTGCTGTCCTTTAGTGGAAGAAGCCATCTTGATAAAGGCAATTTCCTAGAGAGAAGTTGGAGAAATTTTGAGAAGTTGGGAAGATGTGAAGAAAAAGATAAGTGACGACCCAATATTTTTTGCAATAAAATAATCAGTTTTCTTTCTCGGGAAAAATAAGAAGTCGCAGCCGTAGATTCTAATTAATAACTTAACTCACCCGCAAGTATCGTCCTTGAACTTTCGAGCTGAGGGGCTAACTGTTGAGGTCAAAAAAGGTAATCTAAAAATCAACGTCTATGATTACTTTGACTTACATTTTCCGAAAGGATATCTGATTGAGAAAACAAGGAACAGCCGAATCCGTATGACCGATCAGCCAGCTCACCGGTCGGCGAGCTGGAACCAACGTCCAGCTCACCGACCGGCAAGCTGGACGAGCAAAGCCAGCTCGCCTACCGGAGAGCTGGACGAGCGTCCAGCTCGCCAACCGGCGAGCTGGAACCAACGTCCAGGTCGGCGACCGGCGAGCTGGCCGAGCAAAACCAGCTCGATTATAGAAGAGCTGGAACGAACGTCCGGCTCGCCGACTGGCGAGCTGGCTAAGCCGTTCGGTCCGATACCGGCCGTGTCGGATGACGTCACCCTCATTGCCCGGACACGAGGGATATTTCCCTCTACTCGATCATACTTCGAATGACGTCTCCATCCGTATTATATTTGGAACTTTACGACGAAAACCGCTAAGAATGGCATCGCATCACGGAATGATCTCATCCAAACTCTTCAAAAGGGTTAAAACCACAAAACGGCCCGAAAGGTCCTAAAACGCGATAAAGACCCACTCACGACCTTGGACGAGATCCAGCCCAATAATATGATGACGGTTTATCTATTGCTCGCATGAGAAGATAAATGTCAAGTTTGAAGATAAATAGAAGTTTTCCTAGGATAAATATGAAAATCGACAAAAATGGAATATTTCCGATAGACAAGAATCAAGGCGGAAAAGGAAAGACTAAATCGCCTAGAGAAGGAGTATATAAGCACAAGGTCGAAGCCATGAGGAAAGGGAGAACTTTTAGACCTAGAAAAACTGTTGTTAGCTTAGGCGAATTTAGGACTTAGGCGGCTAGACTAGAAAGTCGGATACTTAGAACGTTTTGGTTGTCTAAGCTTCCCGATTCTCTCTGTTGTAACAACTTCAATCCTTCAACTCATCTTCATATCAATAATAGCCTTTGCGTAATTTCTTCATCCATATTTTGTTTGTCTCTTTTCGTTTTAGTATGTTGCCGCAGAGATTCGGGACCTTATGAAGAATTAGGGTTTTCCTAAATTTCCTTATTTTACGGAAGATTTCCTTATTTTACGGAAGATTGACGGTGCGAATTTTGTTTCCCACAACAACTTGTATACTTATATAATTTTTGTTTAATTCATTGTTATTAAAATAAATTACATGACTACACTTATCATATAATAAAAATTTAATTTTTTATATATGATGTATTTTGAAATTTTCAAAACAAGTATAAATTACTAAAAATGTTAAAAATCCCACATAAACTTTTGTGATCAAGGTCTAAATGTTTTTTCTATAATAAGTTACAATGATTATAAAATTATATGAATAACTTATTTTATTTTAATAAGTGTTTGTGTGATTAAAATATATATTACTATTAACTCTTTTAAATAATATATATTTGTTAACAATCTGTATACTTTATATCATTTTTTAATTTTTATTATTAAAGTAAATTAAATAACTACACTAATCATATAATAAAAATTTAGATTTATTCATATATGTTATATTTTGAAATTTTCAAAACGAGTATATATTACTAACATTGTTAAACATCTCACATAAACTTTTATGAAAAAGGTTTAAATGTTTTTTTCTATAATAATATACAATGATTACAAAATGATATGAATAAATTATTTTATTTGAATAAGTGTTTAAGTTAATAAATATATAAAATCTCATATCGTCTAAATTAAACTAATGAAAATACATACTTATATTTTTTGATATTTGCATTGAACATATATTGAAAAGTTAATATTTTAATTTTTAAATCTTCATTGTTTGTTCTAAAAATTATTATAAATTATTAAAACCACTAACATTCCACATTAAAAAATCGTTGGTATAAAATTTTGTTACACAAATGTGCAAATAATCATAAAATCATATGAGTAGAAACCTTATTTAATAAATATCTATGTTAAAATTATACTATATATCAATGTTAATATCATTTAAATTTAATTTTATATCATATACCATAGATGAGATTGATTGTTTTGATTGATTAACCTTAAAAGGATTGCGAATAAACAAGATCGGTCGTTTGATTTATATGTGTCTTGCAATTTATTACATAATAGTATTAGTAACTGATTTTTTAGTTAGTTAATATACTATTATTATTCTTTTATTATTTCTTAATATGCAGAAAAAAAAATAAATAATAAATATAAAATCTTTATTCTGCAGAAGGCGCAGATCTTAACCTATGTATGTATCTCTTTAATAATTTTTAATCTTAAACATTTTCTAAACCTCAAGTCAAAAACAAAAGAATGAAATGAGAATAAACTCAAAAATCAATATTTATTTTGAGCACTAACCATAATTAAAAAAAACAACAGTAACAAAAGAAAAATATTTAAGATAGATAGGATTGGCACGTTAACGTAAACTTCTCATAACCATAATTAACTTTTAAATTTCTAAATCATGATATAAAACCAAGTTGACATAATTGTTTGAGAATTTTTGTGTAGGCCTTTTGTGATTACCACATAACGATGAGTAAGCCGATAGATTAGAATGGTTTAATAGTATTTGAGGTATTTAGTAAGGATTAAAAGAGAAATTGTAAGAAGATGGGCTGGAAGAGACGTTTATTATATTATAACGCAAGAATAAGAGAAGTTACAATGAGTATTGGGATAAACCCTAGTTCTTAGCCGTCTAACCCTAGTCTCCAAGCCAAAAAGATTCAATCCTTTGTCTTAGGGTTTTAGTCTTCCTTATATAGTCGTCTTTAGGTCGGTTCTAGTCGGTTTAAGCAGATGGAAGTCTTCTATATTCATAAATATGGAAATTTCATCCTATCGGAAGTTTTCCATTTTTCTGATCGCGGAGCGGTTCCAGGGACTGATGACGGGGTTCCTCTTAGCGGGGATCTGGAGCGTTCTCTTATCGGGGACCCAGAGGTCTGGACCCTGCCTGGAGGCTGGAGGAAGTAATACCTGAATATTTTCCCCAACAGTTTGCCCCTTATTTCTCGATTTGGTCATCGAATTCAGGGTTAACGTGTGCACTCAAGTTAACCGGAGTTGCTCATTCTCAGCAGGCTTCCCATAGGCAGGGTCTCGCTCCAATGATCTTGCTGTCCCAGGTTCCACTCAAGTCGGAACTCTTTCTAAGCCCAGGAAAAGACCGGTTCTCCCTTGCTTAACCAAGACTAGATAGTAGCTTGTCGCGTTTCAGGATGACATAGGCTAGGGCCTTGATTTTGGAGGGGTAGAAAGAATATTTTGTAGTAAAGGACCATGATTTGATGAATGCCTTGTCTTGATGCCGTTTGAAGGAATCGTGGGACTTTCTTTTTTTGCTTGATCCAATTTTTCCTTTCATCGAGCTGATCGATTTTGAGGAAGATTTTTCAGAATATATGGAAATGTAAAAATTTCCTTTTCTGGCTCAGAAGGAGGATAGACTCGTTGTATACAAGGGTTTGCAGCGTTTGTGGAGAACTTCAACTTGTCTTGAGCCTCTCGGCCTGTTGAGATGAATTATGATACTTCAACCTTTTCGTTTTCATCCTTGGGCGGTCATGCGAAGCCGCATCATGCTTGTACTGATCCCTTCTCATCTCCTACTCCAGCTTGGGGATTATTTCTGGAGGTTGATGATGAAGTAACCCCAATGGCACCTTTGAAGCAGCGTCGCTCTTGTTGGCTCGGTGGTGGACCTTGCTCTGGGATCCGAGAGGGAGATCTTGCCAATATTCGTGAGAGATTTTCAATTTTTCCTTTGATGGAGATGAGATGTCCTTTGGAATCAACGAGCTCCGGATGGGGGATTCAACGAGATAGCTGTTTACGAAGTGTATTTCGAGGCAGGCTTTCGGACCGGTGTTCCCTCTATCATAGCTGAAGTGTCTTCATTCTTCGGCTTCTGCCCTTCTCAGCTTACTCCTCTGACCTGGAAGACTTTAACAACCATCCAAATTTTTGGAGAGTTCCATGGCTTCGTCATCGGGGTAGACGAAATCTTGTATTCCTATTATTTTGCTCCGCTGATAAGCAAGCCGGGGTTCTACCACTGCCAACCTCGTGAAGGCGACTTACTGGTTGAGGAGCCGTTGAAAGGTGTCAAGGGTAACTAACCTTCTGGAGATGATTTGGATAAGCGTTATCTGTTTGTAAAGATCTATCGGTCATGTCCATATCCTTTATCTTGGCACTCCGTAGGCAAGTAACTCTTTCTTTCCATACCTTGTTCTTATTACTTGTCCAGGGTTGATAATATTGTTTTGATGGAAGACGTGTATCGTTCGCGGTCTTCTGCTGGGGAGGCAGTGGTGAAGCTCATGTTAGGAGTTCCTCTTCGGTTCCGGCGGGTGAAGTTCATGATGAGCGAGGAATCCTTACGTTGTAGTCGCATGGGTGGTGAGATTCTGGCCTATGGTTCCTTATGGCTGTAATTCCTTTCCTAAGCTCTTTCTTTATTTTATTTTCAGGAAACATAGCTAGGCCTCCGGTCTCTGTTATCTATGACGAATATCAGAAGGCGAAGACCAGGAAGAGGCGTTCTTCTCATGCTCCTCCTCGGTTGGCTAGAGTTGCTCCGCCACCTTTTGGTTCCTCTTCTGGTCCTCCAATTAGTGTCGAGGCTTTGTTGGACGATGTTTCTTCTGCAGTGATTTCCCAGAGGGTGCTGTCCGATCTGTTTTTCCATCGTAACCAAGTGAGGAATATGGCGTTTCATCAGGATTAATTGATTCTTAGACCGAGAGCTGCAACTAGATGGGAGCTAATGAAGGAATGGCTGGAGGAAAAAGTAGAACATTGCTAGGCCTTTGGTCTTGTTTATCTATGAGGAATATTAGAAGGCGAAGACCCGGAAGAGACGTTCTTTTCATGCTCCTCCTTAGTTGTCTAGAGTTGTTCCACCATCTTTCGCTTCCTCTCCTTGTCTTCCAACTAGTGTCACGGCTTCGCTTGATCATGTTTCTTCTATGATGACTCATCAAAGATTACTCTCCGAGGTCTGTTTTATTCGTAACCAAGTGAGGGATATGGCGTTTCATCAGGATCAGTTGATTCTTCAAGAAAGAGCTGTAGTTAGATGGGATCTTATAATGAAGTGACTGGAGGGGAAAGTAGAACGTTGGAATCCTGAAGAAGAGCATCGTCGTTATTTGTCTTGGTCTGGAGGAGTCGACTTGCCGATTGTTGACAAGCCATTTTTGGATATTGCCTCAGGACCCGCCGTAGGGGCATAATGCTTTGGGGTACATCTTTCTGAATGTTTCTCTTTTCATGCTGGTGTTTTTAATCTCATTTGTTTGTTGGTGACGTCTTTTTTTTCGATTGTTGATCTTTTGCGATCCCTTTAATAAGAGAATGTTGTTTTTTGATTCTTATCATAACGAGTCGAATCATGTTTGAGCCGTTCTCGATTCTTTAGGGTGCTATGATTCTCTGATTGGATCGAGGTTATTAGAGAGCTTTTTCTAGGATTAGGGGTCCCTGAAGACTCAGATTCTTTTCCTAGTTTTTCGTCGGATCTGGATTCATGGGAATCCGGATTTAGTTTTTCTCAAGGACCGTATTTCGACGTCCTAGGTGGGGCTACTACCGGTACCTGTCGGACCTCGCATTCTACCGCTCAGAAGCTGGTCACTGTGAAGATCCTATGCTCCATGTTGCTTCTGCAGAAGCCACTATCAGAATTTTTATATTGGTTCTGGTGTGGGTGAAAACCCAAGTGTCAGACTTTACCGCTTCTACGTCTGGTCAAACAGTCATGTGCTCCCTGTATGTCACAGTACTTGTGCACTTTCTGCTTCATGTATTTCACAGTACTTTTGAAGATTTTTTTTTTTGTTTTGGGACCCCGATATGCCTTGGGCTATACAGGGGTTTTAAGTAGTATTGACGGCATACTCAGGTTGATCAGACCCATTCCTGCCTTTAGTCTTATACCCGTTGTTCGGGAAAAATATCCAGGTATTATTTCGTCCATCCTCCAGGCAGGGTCCAGACCTCCGGGTCCTCGATAAGGGAAACGCTCCAGATCCCCTCTACGAAGAACCCCGATATCGGTCTCTGGAACCGCTCCCTGATTAAGAAAATGGAAACTTTCGATAAGGAGAACCTTCCATATTTTCAAATATCGAAGACTTCCATCTGCTTAAACCGGCTAGAACCGACCTAAAGGAGACTAAATAAAGAAGACTAAAAACCAAAGACAAGGGATCGACTCTTTGTGACTTGGAAATTATACTTAGATTGCTAGAACTGGGGTTTATTCCACTTCTATTTCATCTTACTTCTTATGATATCTCTTTGAATCCTTAGTAAATACCTCAAATACTATAAAATCATCCTAATCTATTGGCTTACTCATTGTTCCGTGGTACTCACAAAGAGCCTACACAAAAATCCTCTAATATTTGGCGCTAGAAGGAGGGGAGTAATCTAAGCTACGTGACGATAGCAATGAGTGGGTCAGAAAACCTACCGGAGGCTACTCAAAGAGAAGCCAAACTCCAGAGACAAATTGATGCCACGCAAAGCCAAGTAACCAACTTACCCAGAGTTCGGGAAACTACCGACGATCCTGCACTCTCTTCTGAGGTTCAGATCCTGAAGGAGAAATTGGATAACCATTCGAAGCAACTGGAGCAAAGTGCCGAGAAGCTCACCAAGCTTGAATTTGAAAATCTCACCCTCCGAGATAAGAATCAAGCCCTCAACACGACAAGCAATAAGAAACATTGCTTTCGCGTAAGCGCACAAGTACGATCTATGCCTATCTAGATACACCTGGAGATGAAGGAGACACAGTCCGACAACCAAAAGACGATACCGGAGCACAACACGCCAAGTCCGGAGACTCCCAATCCCACGAGACGATATCGAGTGTCTCTAGGTCAGATTTGGAAAGGAAAGCCTCTAGAGAGGCAGCCACAATAAAATCTTTAGTCATTGCTTACCTGGAGCAAGTATTCTCCAGGAAGTTCGACGTCATGCAATCTATGATGGAGAGACTTCCAGGAGTGGCACCTCCAATTCGTAAAAGCAACCACGGTTCCTACGCTGACACCCCCTTCGCAGATGAGATCACCCTTGTCGAGATGCCGATTAAGTTCTCCTTCCCCAGCATAAAGATGTACGATGATACCAACGATCCCGACGATCATGTTGCCCAATACAAGTAGAGGATGCTAGTCGTAGCCCTTCAAAGGGAATATCGTGCGGCAACCATGTGCAAAGGATTTGGTTCTACCCTGATCAGACCCGCGCTACAATTGTACATCAACCTTCCCACCAGGTCCATATCATCTTTCGCTACTCTTAGTGACAAGTTCGTGGAGCAGTTCGCAAGCAGCCAAAACCTGGAGAAAACTTCTAATAACTTTTATGGTAACCTTCAGCACCAAGTGGAACCTGTTCGTGATTACATAGCTCGTTTCAATCAGGAGAAGGTATCAATTCCAGAATGCAACATTGACATTGGAATCTTGGCTTTCAAGAGAGGTATGCTTCCAGACGGAGATCTCTACAACGAGCTAACCAAGTACCAATGTAGAATCATGGAAGACGTGCACTCTTGAGCTTGGGCCTAGGTAAAATGGGAGGAGACGTTGCAAACCTCCAAGGCGCAGCAGAAGCAAGATCAGAAGGTTGCTCGATCCGATCGAAATGATCGAGACGAAAGATCCTCCCAAAAACCGACAAAGGATCAAGGAAGTCGGAACCGGGGTAGGTACATGGACGGTCCCCTAGAGAGAGCATAAGGAATGTCGGTCTCAGCTTGGCCAGACATCTCGCACCTATCTCTATCGAAACCATAACTCATCCACGCCTTGAGGCAGATGGGTCTACAAGTCAAATGGCCCCCAAAGATGAAGGCACCAGATTCCTTCCAAAACCTCGATCTCTAGTGTGACTTCCACCACGACTATGGTCAAAAAATAGAGGACAATGAGCTCCTCTAGAAGGGGCACCTCTGGGAATTCCTCTCGGAAAAAGCCAAGGCTCTTTTGAAAAAAGAGGCCCCAAGAAGTCCACTGTAACCGCGCTTGTATCACCACCTCGACAAGACCGAGTGATTCACGTCATATCAGGAGGTTCGGAGATTAGCGGTATTAATCATGAAGCAGAAAAGAAGAACACGCGGAACACTAAGATAGGCCAGGAGACATCCAAGACAAAACGGCAGCTCTTGGGAATTGACAATATAACAATAACTGCAAAGGAACAAGAAGAGGTCATATCTCCTCATCACGACGCTTTGGTAATATCACCCACTGTAGCAAACTGCCTAACTAGAAGGATCTTGGTGGACACCGGGAGATCCAGCTACATCATCTTCCAGACCGCTTACCAAGACCTGGGACTAGACGCAAGTGCTCTAACCAGAAAAGTGATTCCACTCGTAGGGTTCAGCGGAGAGGTCAAGGAAACCGCCGGAGAGGTGGCCCTCCCGGTCTACGCTGAAGTAATAAATATGTCAACCAAGTTCCTAGTCATTGACTTCCAGTCATCCTACAACATGATCTTGGGGAGACCTGGATTCACGGTATGGGAGCTGTACCTTCTACAGTCCACCAGTTGGTAAAGTTCCCGACCCCTTGGGGCATCAAATCTATCAGAGGAGACTAGGAGAACTCCCTATCTTGCTACCAAAACACCCTGAAACGAAGGACCCACGCTTTATAGCAATTATACAACGGGTCCCCAACCTTACGAGTGCGGGGACCGGACGTCAACAGAGGAGGAAATGCGCTATGGATCAGGAACCATTGGAGACAGAACTGCATACCCTTCTCAACGGAAAGGCCAAAAATCCAACCGAGATTAAAATGTCCCGGCAGATCCAACCTCAAGAGCATCGCTCGCCGACGTAAGCAAGACAACAGCCTATAGGCCTCCTCTCCCTATGCTGCCGAGTCCCTCGACGACCAGAGAACTCCGGTTGGAAGAATAGAGTGGAGAAGCAAAGTTGGAGACCCCGAGTCCTCAACAAAGAACCTCTCTGAAAACATTCTCTGGATGGACCCTCAAAACGGGTTGGACCCTGGAAAGCTTCCAAGAACTTCAATTTCTTGTGGGAACCAAAATTCACCCCTGTAAAATTACGTAAATTTAGGAAGTTAGAGTAAACCCTAATTTCCCAGAGGACCCGACTACCTGCGGAACCGCACACAAGCAATCAAGTTAACGATGCGAAATAAGAAAAATATGTTTAAAACGAGATTGAGAGCAAGAAGGTGTCTT
>JABAYD010025042.1:0-28687 GCA_014822095.1 Diplotaxis tenuifolia | reverse complement strand
ATCAAGCCGAACGTAGTTCAATTGGTAGAGCTGGACAGTAGATCGAACTGCCTAGGCGAGTTCGTCTAGTCATTGAGTGCCAGTCTTAGAAACCGAACTTGTCGAGAAATAAACCTAAGTTTCTAAGTGCAGAGAGTTATGAAAATCGTGTCTTGCTTCTGTCCTTGGCCTTCTGCTTATATACTCCTCCTTAGGCGGTTTGGTCCTTCCTTTTCGCCATGATTCAAGTTTATCGGAAATCTTCCATTTATCTCGATCTTTCCTTTTATCTTCGGAAATCTTCTATTTATCTCCAAACTTGACATCTATCTTCTTTCTGCGAATAAATGGTCAAACCGTCATTGCATCTTTGGGCTGGACTTCATCTAAATCATAGATGGACTTTTATCTCGCTTTTAGGGCTTTCCGAGCCGTTTGGCGATAAAAACCGTTTTACGACTTCGGACGAGGTTGTTTCTTGATGCGATGATGTTTCCGTAATAAAAACTCGAGTTAACTTTGATAAAAACCGTTTGTCATTTTTCGGGACAAAGATCAAGTGTTTGGTCATCTCTTTATACTTTCGATATAAAAGTTAAATTTGGCTTAATATTTTTGTAAGTTTTTTATATTTGATATCGATTTATATTTTATTTTGAAAGTGATAATTTTTTTGAATATTTTCTTTTTCAGAAATAGTAAAATTAAGATAATTTTTATTTTAATGTTAATTTTAAAAATATATATATGTTAAAATCAACTTATATATAATGTTTTGCTTTTTTAAATTTCGCTTATACATATATTTTTTTTTATTTAGTAACATTAACTTTTTAAAAATTACAAATCCAANNATAATTTATTATTTTAATGTTAATTTCGAAAATCTGTATACATGTTAAAACTAACTTATATATAATGTTTTAATTTTTTAAGTTTCCCTTATACATATATTTTTTTGTTTAGATAACATTAATATATTTAAAAATAATAAATCAAAAAACGTATCACGATATGATTAGAGAACTTAAATCATATGTGGACTTCTTTAACAGTTTATAGCCTCAATTTTTATGTAGTATAATGACTAAATAAATTTGTTCATATGTTTTGATCAATGAATAAAAACTCTAAACCTATTAACAAACCAACATTGTTGATGTTCGTGCTTCCCAAAAATGAATCATTTTAGCACGAACTTCATTCTTATTAAAACTTTTTCTAAGATCACCGAAAATTAAAGAAGAACTCAAAGCAACCATTGTATCAATATCTCGTTTGTCTTTCCCATGTCTCTCTCTTTTTCAACGTATATTTTGAAAACTTTTAGATCTTTACAAAATTATTTATACACACTCAATACTTCATATTTTAGAAAGTTTCTTATTCAATTTTATTTTAATATACAAAAATTTGGAATTCCTAACATTAAAATTTTGAAATCTTGACATTTTAAAAATTAATAATTTATATTAGTAATCTGCTTTTTCTATTTTATGTTAATATACAGAAATTTAGAAATAATAATTTATTTTAATAATTTGCTTTATTGTATTTATTAATATGCAGAAATTTGGAAATCCCAAAATATAATTTGGAAATCTTGACATTTTAAAAACTAATAATTTATATTAATAATTTGCATTATTCTATTTTATATTAATATACATAAACTTGAAAATCCTAACATTTAAATTGGGAAATCTTGACATTTCAAAAATAATAATTTATATCACTAACCTAACTTATTTGATAATAATTTTAAATTAAAACTAATGGAAACAATTATATTTTTAAAAATTTAGATTAAATCTATTTTATTTTTGTAAGATGATTTTTGTTATTTTTACTATTTTAATATTAGATTATTATTTTATTTTTGTATGAAATATACTTTACATTTAGTATATCTAAAAAGACAATAATATTTTGTCAATATTTTATTTTTTATTTTTTATTTTTTATTTACCATTTTTATAACAGTTAACATCTTTAAGTAATTTATAAAATTTAAATATTTATTTTTGTTAGTTAAATTTTAGATAGAATATTAATTTCGTTTTTAATATAATTTGGAAACATTGGCATTTTGTAAAAAATAAAACTTTACATTTAGTATATCTAAAAATACAATAATGTTTTGTCAATATTTTGTTTTTATTTTTGATTTTCCATTTTTTATAACAATTAACATTTTTAGGTAATTTGTAAAATTTCAATATTTATTTTTGTTAGTTAAATTATATATGAAATATTAATTTCGTTATTTAATATAATTTAGAAACATTGACATTTTATAAAAAGAAAATTTTACATTTAGTATATCTAAAAGACAATAATTTTTTGTTAATATTACATTTTTATTTTTGATTTTCCAAACTAATATATCAGTTAACATTTTTTAAGTAATTTGTCAAATGTCAATATCTATTTTATTAGATAATTATATATGGAATAGTAATTTCGTTTTAAATATAATTTTGTAAACATTGACATTTTTAAAAAAGTATGAAACCAATATAACGATGTGTCATCATACGATTGGAGGACTTAAATCCTACGTGGACGCTCTCAATGACTTATAGCCTCAACTTTTATATAGTATAGATTCTCTTGTTCAATACATATTTTTTCCGGAAGAAAGATATCATTTTTAACGTCAAAAATAATGTTAATTGATATAATCATTCAAATTCATTGAAGAGGGGGAAGGATCAGTCTTGGGCCAAGCCGGATGAAACATTATTTTTATGCCTTCAAATTTTTTAAAGAAAATTATATAGACAAAGGCTCCTGTTTTTGTCAACTCCCAAATTTATAAAAAAAATATTTAGTTAAATTTGTTAATAAATAACAAGTGCCCATAAACCTCACGGCCGAACATGAGAAAGAGGCAACTCAATTGGTTTGTTAATGCATATATATTAGAGTAATTTATTTGTGAAGAAAAAGGCATGAGATATACCCTAGGATAATCTCTTTTGGTTTATTTTCACAAAAAAAAAATTAAAGTAGAAAAAGACCAAAAGAGATTTTATTGAAAGTCAAATACACTCTTATGTTCCTAGGGTTAACAAACCCTAGATCTTGTTGCTTAGAGTTAAAGGATAGGATTTTAGGAGTGAGATTTAAATATTCAAAAATAGAAATAAATATTAAAAAATTTAACATAAAAATTTTAAAAATAAAGGCATTTTCAAATTTCAAAAATAAAATTAAACAAAAAAATTGAAATAACAAATTCAAAAAAAAAAGAATTATACAAAAGTGTGAATCTAAAACATGTTATCCAAAAATATAAAAAAAATATATGTTTTTGTATATTTAATTTTTAATTTATTATTTATTATTATATATTTATAAAGCAATGGACCGGAAAATCTTTTGCTTCTTCAATGAAACTTTTTTAGTCATTTTTTTTCTTTGACGATTCTTTTATGACAAAAACTTTTTTTTGACAAAAACTTAAAAACTTTATTTGAGAGAATTGTTCAAAAAGCATCCTCTTCACACTATAAAAATGGTATATACACTAGAATCGTAATTTTACTACAATATTTTGTGGTTATAATTTAAGAAGAATAAATTTATAAACAGCCAAAATTAAAAAAAAATTGTAACTATTGGATATCTTTCAGTTTCATTATAAAAAATCAACTAGTTTAAAATCCGCGTCTTCACGGAATGAACATAGTATATAAACATTGTTTTTATGTACTATTACTTATTTTACGTTTTTACATATTACAAAACTAGAAAAGAGTAAATATATAATTAATTGAAAACAATAAACAATTTGCCTATATAATTAAATTGACGCAGACCCATCAAATAAATTACTTTTGTTTATTTATAATCATTCTTGTTTAATAAATCTAAATTATCACTTTATATATATTTGATGGATATAATTAAATTTTCAAAAAAAAATAACATAAATATATAATGTATTTTAATAGAAATATCTATTAAATAAAACTTTTTAGTCATGCAGTTTTATGCTTATCTATATTTGCTTATAACAAAACTTGTATACCCATGATGACAAAACTCCTGATGTGAAATTTTAATTGTTTTAATAATTTATAAAAAAATTTAAAAATTCACTACAAATTTTGAAATAAAATTACAATTCTTGTTCAATCTAAATTTTAATTAAGAATTTGTCTATTTTAATATAATATATACATTAATATATATATATAGCGATATATATCTATATATAGCGATATATATCTATATATAGCGATATTCTATATAAAGTCCTTGATATAATATAGCGATATTCTTTTATTCATGTTCAGTATATGCTAGTTCCATAAATGAAAGAAGATGAGTTTATGGCTTTTTTATGTGGCAACCTCCAATAAACCATCCGTCTCTCCTCCTATTTCATTCACATTTGAGTTAGATGGCAAATATTTCAGCATTTTGTTTTGCCTGATTCTCAAATTTTGATGCTTCAATTACAACCTTTAGTTTCACAAAGATATTCTGTAGAGAAATAACTAATTGTGTGTCTCCTCCGACGTCATTTTAACTGAAAAGGAATCAAATGTCATCGCTATAGAATTAATACATGATTAACTATTTCAAAGTTACCTATTTATAATTTTTAAACATTTAATACTTTAATTTTTTATCTCAATAAATTAATAAGTTATTTTTGAATTATATTTTTATATTTATTTATTAAACTGTGGGCAAAAAATCTTATTACATGTGAATAAGTGTAATTTTCAAAAAGGAATAAAAACAGTGTATTTCCAAATTTCAAATCTTAAATAACGTATTTTTCAAATTATCCCTAGTTACTATAGATGTTTATTTATGTTAATAATATAAAATTGAACATATATGATGGAAGATACACAAATTGTCATCAAATTTTATTATTAAATTATTAATTATCATATATATACCTTAATTATATTAGGTTATCCTGTAACTCTTATTTAAAAAAAATTATATGTACATCATTAATCAATTTTATAATTAATTTAATGAAAATTATGATATATATTTAATAGACTAACATGTTCTTCAGGAATTTTAAAAAAAAATGTTCTAATGATAACATGTATTATAGTTAAAGTGTACAATGCTTCTCTCTCCTCTAATATTTAAGAGATGGCTTAACCTCAAACGAATGTAACATTCAACGTTAACATATATGTCAGTCATAATTCAAACTAAATTAATGCCACTCTTTCATAGATATATAAAGATACATTTAAAGACAAATAATACACACACGCATATATATTAAGCTTACTATTAAGGTGTTACATACGATAATATATATAGAGAAATCATAGAGATTGCGAAAGATCATATTCATATGATCATTTCCACTTCCTTCGTCCGAACATGCCATGCTTGCCTCGTTTACCTCCAAACATGCCATGCTTGCCACGCTTATTCTTCCCTCCAAACATACTGTGCTTCCCTCGCTTGTACTTTCCCCCACCGAAAAAACCTTTCTTGTACTTACCACCGTGATGGTGGCCATAACCACCGTGATGGCCCGCGTGGTGACTTCCCATTGCAGCCGCTGCAGCTGTTGCCGCTCCAGCTATCAACCCCCCGACTCCTCCTCCAAGGCCTATTCACAAGATGTGCAAATGATTCGTGTGAACCGACCAGAACCAAATTTAGCTCAAATTACACCGAAACTATTTAAAAACTGAGGGGTTTAAACTAAACCACATGTATATATTCAACTTGAATAGGTTAACAGAAAACTGTAACAAATTTATATTCGAGTAATAAATAAATATGTACCATATTTACTAAAAACAAAAAGAGTTAGAATTAGTTTTCTTGGGTTTGATTAGACCAAACCGAATTTATCATTTAAATTTACTCAAAATGAGGAATTCTCCTTTTAAAAATTAACCGAAGCATCAAGCAAACGTGTAGGAAGACATAAAAAGTCACTCTTATAATCACTTCTACAACAGTTAATTAATTAATTTACCGCTGTAGTCCTAACCAATTAAACCAAATTCAATATATAATAAAAAGGTGTGTAACCTTCAAAAGGTACGAAATCAAAAAACTCTCTTATATAATTTTGAGAATGTTAAGTACTTCAACTCTCTTTACTTGTTGGAAGTTCAAATCGCTTAAATGGACCATAATGGACTATGGACCTTTACGTGTACGAAGAACAAACGAAAGACTATATGCACTATACCATATACAAAATTTGAATCCATAGATATTGTTTAAGAAACTATCCTCTTTCGATTAACCAAGCAAGATTCAGCAAAAGAAAAGGATTTACACTTGTCTTTCAATGAAATGCATATTTTGAGACCTAGACTGCATGAGACTGCACCTACCTAAAACATACAAATACAAACCAGAATCTCTCGGACTACTAAACTGTTTAATTCCGAGGCGAGATTAATTAAGGGGACATGAGACAGAAGTTAAATTAAATAAAAAAAACCTGGGCGGTGAGGACCAGGGTAACCGGCGGGAGGATAAGCGCCAGGAGGAGGTGGATAAGCAGCAGGTGGATAGCCCTGCGGAGGGTAACCCTGTGGAGGGTACCCTTGCTGAGGGTATCCATGCGGTGGTGGATAAGCTCCCGGCGGAGGAGGATAAGCTCCCGGTGGATACCCATGGCCGGGATGATTATGATGTGAGAAGAATCCTTTGTCTTGCTCGTGATGCTTGTCTTTACCCATTCTGTAATATCATAATATCTTACTTAAAATTTTTAAAATCAAATAAAATTCGTATAACCTAAAACATTAGTAGAGGAAATTCAAGATACAATTTCAAAAGCTTTTGAATTTACCTGATTTTGAAATAAAGAGGCAGAGATAAGAAGATTTATATGAACAACGATAATACAAGATATGGTAAAATGTAATTATATAGTCTATAACATTTAGATACACAAACGTGTCTATGTAGCGAAAAGAGCTCTTGGCTATTGATTTGAAGCGAAATCGACGCGTTGATGTATACTCGTTTTAACAACGCATTTCGTCTTCTTGCGTAGATAAATGACACGTGTAATCTTAAATAATAATAGCGCTGACCAATTCTTTTGCAAATAATATAATAACAACAACAGTATGTTGTGATAAAATGTCAGGTAATTATATAAAAGATATTTTAACAAGTTAGTGTCCTCCACGATAATTCTATCGATAGCACTTCTCCGAAAAGTCAAAAGAAAGAATATTATAACATTTTTTAAAATGTGTCATCAGAATAATCATAATCATTTTTAAAATTTATAGAAAAAGATATTAGTTCATCTAAATATACAATAATTTTTATTAAACTATAAAATAATTATTCATTTTTTCTTTAAATAAAAAATTACCTAATATACCTAAATATATGTATAAAAATTAATAATTATAAATAAAAAATTAGTAAAAAATATTCCATTTTCTATCATTTAAAAAAAATTATCTCTTATATGAAAAAAATTACAACATGTTATTTATGATACGTATCATCAAACTTTCCAGAAAATATTGATGCATATATATAAACATATAATATACTTTTAATTATACCAACCATAAAGTTATTATTAATGTTTTTCATTCTTTTCTTAAATAAAAACTATATAATTATTTTCTGTAGTTAAATATATATATATATGATAATTAATGATTTGAATAAAAATATTTGATAAAAAATTTCTATTTTTTGTTAAATTTATATAGTGAAAATAAATTAAACAATAAAAAATTAGATTTTTTTCATAAATTTTATATTTAATAAAACTATTTTATATTTAATATTTTTTTCAATAAAAGATTATGAATTAATAAAACTCTTTAAAATCTCACATCAAATAGTCTTTGATTAATAGATTGAATTTTATGTTATATTAAGATACAAACAAGTAGAAAATTAATGAGTAATCGTATCATATATATAATGACATTTGAATTAAACTATGACTTGCCGGGAAAAAAAAAACTTGTGGCGGCTTGGTGGCTGAGTTTCACGGTCTAGGGCTTTTTCCTGCAAAGGGAAAAGATTAGTAACCGGAAAAGGAAAAACAGAAACTAGGATTTTCTAAGAAAAGAAAAAATAGCCGTCTTGGAGTTTTGGTGCGTGACGGCATGTCCGATGTCTGATCGTCGAGCAGTCTTCACTGGTGGCTTCGTCTCGTCGAGAGCTTCAATTTGATATATTGATTGTCGCCTATTTCCTTACGGTTAGGAGAACACTTGATTTGAAGTTGTTCCTCGTATTAGGGTTTATGGTCGTCGGCGAGCTGGTTTCTAGGGTTTTGGTGATCGGATCTTTGCTTAGAGTAAAAGAAACTATCGTGTTGCTGGTAACGTGTTATAAACTAAGAGATGTGAAGGGGAATTTGTCTATGTATTATTAATGAATCAAAGGATCCCTTTATATAAGGAATACAAAGTATAGAAATATGGAAAGAGTACAAATCCTAAACCAATTAGGAATTGGAAATACAAAATAAATGGTAAAGTATATAAACCGTCTACGGACAATCTTGGATTGGTCTTGCTCTTGGTCTTGGCCGGTTTGGTCTTGGTTGGATTCTAGTCTCCCGGTTATGAACATTCACATATGATTTATAACATGCTATAATAATTTAACATTTTATCAAAAAAGAAAAGAACAAAAAAAGCTAGGCCGGTTTGGTTCATTGTTCGTAAACCGGCTCGATTGAGATATGAGATATGAATTAGGTCATTTTGTTGACCTAGAATAGGAGGCCATTGACATCGAGTAATGAGGATGAGAATGACGTGAAGAATTTTAACATACGCGCACATTTGGTGCGTGTACAACCCCACCTACACAATGTTTGTTGTTTATTTGTGTGGTTTAAGGCACGCGCGTGTGTATTATAGATGTGTTTAACAAAAGATTGTTAACCTTAAGAGTTTGGAGTAACACTATAAAGAAGAGATAATGAGTACACGTTAGTAAAAGCGACACGTCACTGCTGTCATCATCAGCATCTTCTTCTTACTCCTCTCCACTTGACTCTTCAGCAAAATTTTGAATTGCTTTCATGCTGTGTGAGCTCTGTTACTGAGGCTTCTCCGGCCAAATTCGGTTTCATTTTTGTTTTACTGGGCGCATGGCTATGGCGTTTCCTCTTTCCTATACGCCCGTTTCTGTTAAACCAATAACTTACTCTCGGAGATCGAAACTAATAGTATTCTCTTCTTCTACTAATGGACGAGATCCCTCACCGTCTGAGGAGAATTCAATACCTAATGGAGTGAAAAGCATCGAGAAGCTTCAGGAGGAGAAGCGTCGTGCTGAGTTATCTGCTCGGATTGCTTCTGGTGCCTTCACTGTACGCAAATCCAGGTTAATTCTCAAATCAAACTATAACAAGAAGCATAGATTAGACATTAAAGTGTTGATGATAATTCTTTTCTTTTCTTTTTTTTTTGTGTTGCAATCAATGGGAACTTAGACACAGTCATGTGTTCTGTTACTGGTTTTTTCTTATTATATGACATGTGCTTTTTTTTTTTTTTCTTGTTCATTGTGAAAGCTTCCCATCACCTCTAATCTTAAACGAAAACAAGAAGCATGGATTAGACATTAAAGTATTGATGATAACTCTTATGTTGCAATCAATGCTTAGACACAATCATGTGTTCTGCAACTGTTCTGTTTTTTTATTGTCTGATTATATGACATGTGCTTTTTTTTTTCTCATGTTCATTGTGAAAGCTTCCCATCTACAGTAAAGAATGGTTTATCTAAGCTTGGGATCCCCAGCAATGTTCTTGATCTCATGTTTGATTGGACCGGAGCTAACGAAGATTACCCCAAGGTTCCAGAGGCTAAAGGGTCGATTCAGGCTGTCAGGAACGAAGCTTTCTTCATCCCTTTGTATGAGCTTTTCCTTACTTATGGTGGCATCTTCAGGTTGACCTTTGGTCCAAAGGTGTGTGCTTTGTGCTTATATTTGTTGAGCATAGTTGTGAGTGAATCCAATCACTTATGTGCTCTTTTTTGCGTGTCTATAGTCGTTCTTGATCGTCTCGGATCCTTCTATTGCTAAGCATATATTGAAGGACAACGCTAAAGCTTACTCCAAGGTGAACACAACAACACACTAACAATTTAACAACTAATGGTCTTGTTCCCCTTATACGTCTACTTTTGTAAATCTTAGGGGATTTTAGCTGAAATTCTAGATTTTGTGATGGGGAAAGGACTCATACCTGCTGATGGAGAGATATGGCGTAGGAGAAGACGTGCCATTGTCCCTGCCTTGCATATGAAGGTAACCCAATTTAGGAACAAAAAAAAGGAAGTTGGAGAATGTAAGCCATTTTGTTTTTACGTTTTCTCTGCGTTTGTTTTAGTATGTAGCAGCTATGATCAGTTTATTTGGAGAAGCTTCAGATAGGCTTTGTCAGAAGCTTGATTCAGCTACATCTACAGGGGAAGAAGTAGAGATGGAATCACTCTTCTCTCGTTTGACACTTGATATTATTGGCAAGGCGGTTTTTAATTACGACTTTGACTCCTTAACCAATGATACCGGTGTGATCGAGGTTCTACCCTCCTCTGCTTTTCAGTTTTGTTAACTTTGTGTGTTGTTGGATTAACGAAAATGAGAGCTTTTTTTTTGTGTTACTATTTTGTTTAGGCAGTTTACACTGTACTAAGAGAAGCTGAAGATAGAAGTGTGTCACCTATTCCTGTTTGGGACATACCCATTTGGAAGGATATTTCCCCACGTCAGAGGAAAGTTGCTACTTCTCTCAAGTTGATCAATGACACACTCAATGATTTGATCGCAACGTGCAAGGTATAAGTCCAAGAATTGTTCGTATCTCCCTTGGATCCTTATCCTTTTATGTCTTTACAGAGAATGGTAGAGGAAGAGGAGCTGCAGTTTCACGAGGAGTATATGAACGAAAGAGATCCAAGCATACTCCACTTTCTTTTGGCTTCAGGAGACGATGTAATGATTCTCTCTACTTTGTCCAATAGTTTTTATCAGCCTCAATTGATTCTCGACTTTTGTTTCAGGTCTCTAGCAAGCAGCTACGTGATGACTTGATGACAATGCTTATAGCTGGACATGAAACATCAGCTGCGGTTTTAACATGGACCTTTTATCTTCTAACACAGGTAAAGAGAGTGGACCATATAACAAACAGTTAATTTTCTCCCAAATGAAATTTTATAACCGTTTTGGTAAATTGCAGAATCCCAACGTAGTGGCCAAACTTCAAGAAGAGGTACGGGATACATCTCATTCTTGCATATGATCTTACAAGAAAATTCACATGTTAAAAAAAGACAGTTTGGTTCTTTGTGTAGGTTGATTCTGTTATTGGAGATAGATTCCCAACCCTAGAAGATATGAAGAAGCTGAAATACACTACCCGAGTCATGAACGAGGTAATAAAACAAAAGAAGAATTTTGAGAAAAAGAAAAATGCTATTTGGTTTAAACTTTTACTTTGATGTTGGTGCAGTCATTGAGATTATATCCACAACCACCAGTACTGATCCGTCGTTCTCTAGAGAACGACATCCTTGGACCCTATCCCATAAAAAGGTCAAAAGTTATGGTTTTCATTTGTATGCATTTTACCATGAGTTCTGAAGATTTGTGTTTGTAAAAAAAAAAACTAACAGAGGAGAGGATATCTTCATATCTGTTTGGAATCTACATCGAAGCCCCCTTCATTGGGACAGCGCAGAAGAGTTCAATCCAGAGAGATGGCCTCTTGATGGACCAAACCCAAATGAGACAAACCAAAACTTCAGGTACAAACATCCTTAAACTTTGCTTTATCATTTCTCATTAGAGTTTTTGATAATATCGAGAAACTTTTCTTCTTCCAGTTACTTACCGTTTGGCGGAGGACCGCGTAAATGCATAGGTGACATGTTTGCTTCATTTGAGGTAAAGAAACAACTTTGACATATACTATGAAGTACCTGCTTCAGATGGCTCTTATAATAACTGAAAAACATATGCTTTGTAGAATGTGGTAGCAATCGCAATGCTTATTCGAAGATTTAACTTTCAGACTGCACCAGGAGCTCCTCCGGTATAGTCACTAATCAAACTCGAAGATTTCAAAACCTGAACTAAGATAAAGGCTTGTTGACATTCGTTTTTGTGGATGGATAGGTGAAAATGACGACAGGAGCTACAATACACACTACAGAAGGATTGAAATTGACTGTAACAAAGAGAACAAAGCCTCCTGTCGACATACCATCTGTTCCGATCCTTCCAGTGGAAGCTCCTCGAGATGAAGTTTCCTCGGCTATGTCTTGAGTCTTCTTCATCTTTGCAAAACTGAATTAAACAAAGCTCAAAGAAGACTAAGAAGAGGAAGAACAATAAGTGCTTCTGATTGTTCTCTGCAGAATATAAAGATCTATCTTTCTTTGAAAAGAGATTGTTGTAGCCTACACACAGTGAAATATAATATAACTTTTGCCTTCTATAAAAAGTCCAAATATTTTTTAGGACATAAATACGAACCTCTCATCTTACATCTATGAATGAAGTGATGATCATAGAGAGTGTATACATCCATCTAAACATCATCGAAGTTGTCTATGATCTAGGAAAGATCATTGCTCCTGTTGGTATGTGGTATGTGCAACATCAAGTACTAGAAAAACAAAACCCTCGTGTCTTTGGTTAAAGACCGATCTTTGTTCACGTTCCATGTCTCTGGATTCTGGAGAGGTTCACATCATTCGTTATCCTTCTTTGCCAATGGCGTCTCTTTAGTTGCATCTTTCTCCAGCTTCTTCTTGTCAGCCTCGGCTTGTTTTTCATTCTCCTCTCGAGATTTGATGAACGTTTTCATGAAAAGAGTCAGAATCTTGGTCACTGCAGATAAGTAACAATTGCAATGAGTAGTTGCATTTTTATCACATTTAACCAATCTAGAAGAATAGACTTTTGTGCATGTACCTTGTTCGAAAGGACACCGAGATGGATCCTCACCGAAGTACTGGCACAAGGAATCTGCATTTCCTCCCTGTAAGTTACAAACCAGTATCAGGACTAAGAAGTCCTCAAAGGGTGTGTAAGTAAATAATATTAACTCACCGATTCTTTATATAAGGATGCAAGCAACCTCACTTCTGCTTCAGCGATATCAAGGAACTCCTTCAAGACCTGAAAAAACATCAAGTTATCTCATTTAGAACAGCTACCAAGATTTTGTGGTTCTTATATCATCAGCTAATGAATTAACCCATATGAGCTTACCTTCCGGAAGCCCAGAGATATTGCACCATCGCTTTCTGAAGCTATGAGTTCTTGCTCAACCTTTTTAAGACCTTTATCAGCCGCCTGCATTTCTTCAGCCAACGTTTTCAATTCAATCTGCAATTTCGCAAACTATTAACGCAAATGCAATATGAAGAGGACGGAAGCGAAGCATGAATTAAACAAGGGTACCTTTGAGGCTGCTTCCAAGTGAACAAGGTCATTAGCAAAATTCAGCAACTCTGGCATTTTTTCACCAACAAGCTAAACAGTAAAAAGGGAAAATTTCTTTTAGGTTCATCTTATTAACAGCACCTAAGGAAACTAACTGGATGAACAGAATTACTGTGCATCTACCTTGCATAAGTAATGCATCAAAGTTATTTTGTTATTTCTTGCACGAGTATCAGACAATTTAAGAAGACTATCCAGTTTGAAACCCACAGCAGACCCTGCAACACAAAAGGTAATACATTACCAAACGATGCTACAGAAAAAAAAAATCATAAAAACCGGAAATCGATAAAAATATATGTAACCTCTTGCAGTTCCCTGGTTTAGAGCATTTCCCAGTGTTAAAATTGTTTGCATAATCTGACGCAACTTTGTAGACTCCTTCACCTGTAACATGATAATAATAACTTAATTACCAAGATGGAGATATATAATACATGACTTAGAAGATCACACCCTCCACTATACCTCTTTAGTAGCAGCGTTTATTGTATTAAGGCAGCTTTTTAAGTCTTCCGCCTGAAAAGAGCAAAAATATAACATCAACACAACATGTCCAAAATACAGGAGAGACCAATTACAGAGAGTATTTATAGTTATACCTGAGAAGCAAAGGTAATCTTGAAACCAAACACTCGTAACTTTGCTTCTATACGTGGAACCTTCATTAGTTCCATGAAAAACTGATACACGTGCAAAGTTGGGCGTCAGAATAAAGGTTATAAACATGTAGCATCCAACGCTTCAAGAACTGGAACAAACCTGTTCACACTTTCCAAGCATTTCTTTGTCACCAGTATAATTCTGAAGACAATAAATCGCATGCGTTAGCTTTAGATATTAAGGAATATATCAACAGGGTCTTTCTTTGGTTCAATTCTGATCAAACTTGCTGGTTGATAAAATCACAGTAACTAAACCTTTCACAAGGAAAGAAAAACTAGGACTTTGAAGCCAAACAGAACATATGAACCTGTTACTCAAGAGAAGTATGACAATAACTTTTAGATTACCCTCAACAATTCCATTTCTTCCTTAGTCGGACAAAACTTGATGAGATTCTCAACCTGGTCGATGTCCAGAACTGACGAATCTAAGGCTAGAACTGCGCTCTAAGATAAGAAATAGACATAAAATTCTCGGTTAGTAGACAAAATGCTAAAATGATGAGCAGATGATATACTGGCAGAAAAAACTTACAAGCATATCTGGTAGAGGAATCTTTATTTTCGTAAGCATTATTTCACAGTTATTTGCTCTTCGCAGGTCAACCTGATACAACACAAAAGAAAAAAATTTAGTAAGCACTGAAAGATAAGTACACTAAGAGGCAAGAATCATAGTCGTTAATTAGTTATAGGATACCATTTAATGGAACCAATGGTATATCAAGTGTCAAATTCTTATAGTAACCAATGAATGGAGTTAACTATCTATTTCATGTACTCTAAAGCTGTCTGCAATCCAACTTAACAAATCCTCCTTATGGCAATATTTATAAATTTTAAGGATTTGTATTTACACATAAAAACTGTTGGATACGTAAAGAGGTGAAAGTGAGCTGGCTTACCAGTTGAACTTTCTCAGGTTTGCTGATACTTGAACGGCGACCTGTGCTTTTCTTAGCACTGGTATCTGAAACTGCAGAAAAAAGACTCTCGAGCTCTGATAAATCTATTTCGGGGGCACTGTCATGAAGATTCATAAAATTTGTTATATCTGTTAAGTAAAAATAACAGCAAACTGGAGATAAGCTAAATGCAGACAGAATCGAACGACCAGCCACTTTTGTCTAACTATTATTAATGAAGTCTTCCGACACTGTGAATGTCAAGCTAAACAATCTAAAGAAAGTGCAAGAGGTACCCACCGTGCTTGATTTTCCTGTTTCTGAGAATCAGCCCACAAACTACCTATTGCTGCCCGAGTAACTTTAGACCAATGCAAAGGCTTTAGGGTGGTTTTCTTCGGTGCAGCAGTAGGCACACTTACACCTCGGCCTCTTCCAAGTCCCGAGGAAGCTCTGCCCCTTCCTGCAACAAGAGGTGGAGGAGGTGCTTTTGCTCCCAGCGGTGGTGGGCCACTACTTGTCCCGCGACCCAAAGCTGGCGGAGGAGGGGGAGCAAGGGTCTTGGATAGTAGTGCTGGTGGAGGCGGAGGGGGAGCACCCAACTTTTCAGATGAAGGTGGATGTGGTGCTGGAGGCGGAGACGGAGGGGGAGCACCCAACTTTACAGATGAAGAAGGACGTGGTGGTGGTGGAGGCGGAGGGGGTGCACCCAACTTTGCAGGTGAAGGAGGACGTGGTGGTGGTGGAGGCGGAGGGGGCGCACCCAACTTTGCAGATGAAGGAGGACGTGGTGGTGGTGGA
Source organism: Diplotaxis tenuifolia (assembly GCA_014822095.1). Lineage (NCBI taxonomy): Eukaryota > Viridiplantae > Streptophyta > Magnoliopsida > Brassicales > Brassicaceae > Diplotaxis > Diplotaxis tenuifolia. The sequence continues at coordinate 12,860 of JABAYD010025042.1, read as the reverse complement.
GGAGGAGGGGGAGCACCCAACTTCGCAGATGAAGGATGAAGTGGTGGTGGTGGAGGTGGAGAAGGTGGCATGTGGGCATTTGAAATATTAGCCTTAGGAGGGGGAGGTGGAGGTGGTGGGGTGCAGACCGTGGGTGTGGGGTTGGTGGTGATGGTACACATTTAGTCAAAGATGCATGGATTGGAGGAGGAAGAGGTAGTGGTGGTTGAGCCTGAAGTTTATTTCCTGTGCTCCCAAACGAAGGTGGTGGGGGTGGTGGTGGAGGTGGAGCTGAAGGTGGAGAAATGCTTCTAGAGTAAGGTGGAGGAGGTGGTGGGGTTTTGTGGAAAGGCTGGTGCGATGTTGTCAGAGGATCTCTACTGCTGAAACTAGGGAGAGGTGGAGGCGGAGGTGGGGGTTGGGATGACACCGAGACTATGCTTGTAACTTTGTTTACAGGAAAAGGAGGGGGTGGTGGTGGTGGAGGCAAAAGTGTGACAGAAGATGGAAGAGTCGAAGGGTGGACACTGTGCTTTGCTGGAACTTCCTGTTGTTGGCGACGAGGGGATACATGAGGCTCCTCTGAGGATCCAGGAGCCAAAGATATAGACATGTCTTCTACCTCATCATTATCAAAAGATAGGGAAATTCGAGGTCTATGAGTACCATCAAAACCTTCATCAGAACTGTCAGCGGCACTAGATGTGTTGGTCTCCTCTTCAGAGTCAGGAGAATTAAAATAAAAACTCCCTTTGTTCCGAAATCTTGTAAACTCTTTTGCATCGTTTATGGCAGCAAGTTGTTTCAGCAACCAAAAGGCAGCATCGTCTCCATTTTCAGCCAAATCCACACCACTAAAAAGTTCTTGAACTTTAGCAAAGGCTTCTATGGGCAAGCCACCAATCTCATTACCATTTACTATTGGGGTTGGAACTTTCTGAGGTGAAGCATTCTCAACTTCTCCAAACAAAACCTGAATGCAAAAAGAATGGAGTCAGAAACAATCGCATGCATATCTTAATCATTTATTTGTTTTGTTTCTCCTCTGCACCCATATTTAAATTTTAAAGAAATGAACAAAAAGGTCCATCCATACCTCTGCTCGAAACCCTTTAGGATAATGATTCTTGGCCTCCCAAAGAATATCCAAGTTGTCAGGGTTCAGAATTAGTATGTTGGACCTGATAAATGCAGTATTGAACATCACACGAAACATCATAACCTCTCGTTCTGGTTCTAAATCCATATGCACACACTCCAGGACAACATCTCCTTTCACCCAGCACTGGATGTCAATTTTAATCACCTCACATTCTGCCTGCAGCCAGATTATACAGAGTTACGTTACTCAGATTAGAGTGGCCCTTTATAGAAAGTGTGGCAGAAATCATAACACACTAACCTGACGGTAATGCCGAAGGGGTTTATCCTTATTGGACATAGAATAGAGCATCTCCGTGGAAACACCAGTTGTGCTACTTAAGCTTCTCCCAAAGATACGTATAATCGGCCTGCATCCATGTTGGAAGTCAAAATTCGGAACACCTCGAATAATCACACAATCCAAAGAAAGCGATCTTTCAGGAGGTGGCCACTCAGGATTAATGTTCCTCCTCGCCACATACTCAAGATAACGAAGCTGAGAAGGGAAAGGATTCAACGGCGAGAGCAGCTGCAAGAGACCCTTGGGAGCCTCACGGAGCACATTCTCCAGAGTCCTTCGCTCACCACTGTGAACTTTCCTGAAAATCAAGAAACTAGCTAGGACAAAAGCCAGAAGAGGCCAACCTCCTCTTTCACAGTGAAGAAGAATAATATCTTGATGGTTCCCACGAGAAAGCCAGCTCTCACAGACACGGAGGAAATGTTGGATCAATGATAATGGGAGCAAAGGGCAGCCTTCGTATTGCCTTGGATACTCAAGAACGGTGACGTCGTATTCACAGAGGGTTTCAGAAAAGACGCTTCTTTTCTCCCCTTCTCGGAAATTGATTGCTAGAAAAGATGATTCAGGGAAGTCTTCGTGTAAATCATTGATGACTTCGTGAAGGAAGATTTGGTATAAGTCATTTGGCAACACTTCCGTGCAAAAACAAGAATCAAAAACTGTCCAAAAATCACAAAGATTTTTTTTATATATTAGAACACGGAAAACACGAAGAAGCTAAAGAGGAATCGTTAATATGATTTACCATAGACTCTATCAGCAAATTCAAGCAACCCATCTGGTGGTCTCTTGTAGAAGAGCCTACTTAACAGAGACATTTATGCAGATTAAATGTGCTTCGATCGAAACCTGAAACGCATCCGATATGATCAGAATCAGCTAATCAAATCAAAGTTTCTTAAATAATTGGTCATCAAAGTCAAAAGCTAATCGAATCAAATTAAATTGGGGGAAATTTCTGAAATCGGATGTACTCCAGACCTGGGAATCGAACACAGATGGTGGTTTCGAAGATGTGTAAACACTGCGACTGCACCAAAAAACCCTAGAAATTAGGGTTTCTAAGATAAGAATAGGAGAGGAAGGAGATGATGACTCACACGTTGCAATGGAGCTGCAGCGGCGATGGTGGACGCAGATGATGAAAATCGGAAACGTTTGGTTTTCAAATTTTGAATAAGTTAAATCGCTTTTTCGGTTTTTTTGTTTTTTAAATAATCGTCAACAGTTCTTCCATTTCTCATTCCCTTGTACATTTTTAAAAAAGTTATTCTCGGTTTCTCATGTTAAATTATATTATGTTTGTAAAAATAAAATAAATAATAATAATCACTAATAAAAAACGAAATTAATTCTTTAAAAAACATATTTTAACACTAAAAACGTTAAACCCTAAACTCTAATCATAAACCCTATATTCTTTGGTAAATCATAAATACTAAACCCTAAATTCTAATGTTAAACCCTAAACTTTGAATAAATTATAAACATTAAATTTTTAACACTAAAACACTATACTCTAATCTCTAATCCTAAACCCTAAACTCTTGGGTAAATCATAAACACTAAACCCTAAATTTTAATCCTAAATCTTAAACTCTTGGATAAATTATAAACACTAAATTTTTAAAACACTATAAGATTTATCCACAGGGTTTATGATTTACCCAAGGGTTTAGGGTTTAGGATTAGAGTTTAGGGTTTAGTGTTAAAATATTTTTTTTTTAAAAAATCGTTTTTATTAAGTATTAATATTTTTATTTATTTTTGTATTTTTATTTTAAAAACATAATATAATTTAACAAGATTTTTTTTCTTTTTTAAAAGATATCAAATATAAAATAACAAAATCTTATTGGAAGGTGAATCTGGAGGTTCACCCCGAAATAATAATTCTTTTTAAAACAACACGAAAACAAAAATTATTATAAGTATGTAGATATCAAGTACCAACACTAATAATAAACACTTGTAAGATTTATGTACAATAATCTGTACAATTATGTACTTATTAATTAAATTAAAAGTTCGTTAAGTACCTGTTTTGTATGGCAAGTTTGTTGTTATATATTTGGGACAATTGTGAAATAAAATGTGTTTGGAGAAAATATTTGAGATGCTTAGCAAATGATTTAGAATTATTGTAAAATATATATATGCCAGTCAAATTTCCTTAAAGCACAAAATTCTTTTACTCAGTTTTAAAAATATTTTTAAAGCTACAGTTTTTTTTTTCCTTTTTAGTTTTATAAAGTGAAATATTTAGAGTATTTATGCCTTATCTTTTTTGAAAATTTACAAATAAATAATTAAAACTTCTCAAACATGCTACCAAGATTTATATCAAAATTAATACAGCTGATTACCAAAAAACTTTTACAGCTAAATATATATACAACATTAATTATACCCAAAATAAATAAAGGTATAGGTCATTCTTACGTGAATCATATCTGGAAATTTGAATCCCCGGATCTGGTTCGGTTTTGTTCCTATCAGGTCTAGGTCATTCGTCTCTTCACACTACAAGAAAACACGGAACTTCCCGATGAAAATACCAAAAGAAAAAAAAATCGTCGGGTAATTTTGACAAAATTCCAACGAATTATTGTCAGAAATAAATTTTGTCAAATTCGTCAGTATTCCGAGATATTTTTCCAACGGATAAATTTCGTCGGGATTTTGACTGGCTATTCCGACAGAAAACCGACAATATACCGAGGAAAATATGACCGTTGCAAAAAAAAATACCGATGAAATAGAGACGGATAAGCCTAGCCATCAGAATTTTGTCGGTATATCGTCGAAAAGAACAACAAAAGACCAACGGATTCCTGGTGGATTTATTGACCGTTGTATATCCGTTTAAATTTGAATAATCCTGATGAATTACAAACGGAATCCCAACGGATTTCGAACGTTAAACTAGCCATTTTTTTCGACGGATTCATGACAACCTTTTTATGTCGGTATTTTTCCAGATTTGCCTATATATGCAACTTCTCCTTCATTCATTCAACTCATAACAAACAATAAATATCATGGCTTCTCCTTATAATTTTTGTTCTTGGATAGATCAACCTCATATGGATCCAAATACAAATTTACTTACGGAAGAATATGCACGTGGTATTCAAAATTCATGGCGCTAGCTCAGAGTCAACCGGAAGCAAGAACAAGTAAGTATTGACTATGTCCATGCTATAGTTGTAAGAATAATAAGAAGTTTAAGAAGATGGAAGTATGGACTCATTTGTATCTGAAAGGATACACATGGTTATAAGATTTGGTATTTTCATGTAGAAAATTTAATTGTGGTAGTAGTAGTAGTGAATCTCACACTGCCGATAGGTTAGATGAACCTAGCGCAGATGTAGATTTTGGGGTAGGGACTGTTCAGATGATAAGTGATGCATATAAAGAAAAATCATCGTCGGGTGAAGACGAAGGAGATAAACGAGAACAGCCCAATTTAAAAGCCATACGATTTTTTGAAATGTTAGATGCAGCTAAACAGCCATTGTATAGAGGATGTAGAGATGGACATTCACCAATATCATCTGCAAGTCGACTGATGACGCTAAAGACTGACTATAATTTGGCTGCGACCGCGGATTTTATTATAGATGTTCTACTTGAGGATAATCTTGCACCTAATTCATATTATGAGGTTCAAAAGTTGGTCGCTGGTCTTGGTTTACCTTATCTAGTGATAAATCTATGCATCGATAACTGTATGATTTACTGGAGAGCGGATGAGAACCGCAAGCAATGTAAATTTTGTGGGAAATCCCGTTATTAGGAAACGAGTGGAAGAGTTCCGGTGCCATAAAAACGAATGTGGTATTTGCCGTTGACTGAGAGATTGAAGAGGTTATATCAGCTTGAACACATAGCAGAGCCATTGAGATGGCATGCAAAGCACTCAACAGATGGTGAGATAACACATCCTTCCGATGCAGAAGCGTGGAAGCATTTTCAATCAACATATCCCGAATTTGCATCTTAAATAAGAAATGTGTATATTGCATTATGCACAGATGGAAAACAATATTTATTGTGGCCAGTCATTGTGACACCTTACAATTTACCACCACAGTTGTGTATGCGGCGTGAGTTTTTGTTCCTCTCAATTCTCGTTCCCGGTTTAGATCATCCTAAGAGATCACTAGATGTGTTTCTTCAGCCACTAATATATGAGTTGCAACAACTATGGGCTCATGGTGCTGAAACATACGATGTTTCATGTAAAGAAAACTTTCAAATGCGGGCAGTACTTATGTGGACAATAAGTGATTTTCCAGCATACGGTATGTTATCTGGATGGACAACGCATGGAAGGCTTTCATGTCCATATTGTCAAGATAACACTGATGCTTTCCAACTAAAACACGGAAGGAAAACGTGTTGGTTTGACTGTCACAGGAGATTCCTACCACACGATCATCCATATTGTAAGAGTAAGACATTGTTTACGAAGAACAAGAGGGTGCTTGACAGTCAACCTGAAGAAGTAAGTGGTGAAAAGTTGGTGAAACAGTTAAGAGATTTTGGTGCAGAAAGAACGCCAAATGTGGGTGGAAACTGACAAGGAGTATTTGATCCACTACAACAACGTTTAACCGAAGAGGATCGCCACGAGATTGGAGAGTATGACAAAGACGATTCAGCTTCATGTTAGAATATTTTTAAAAATTTTTAGAATATTTGAATCACTTCTAATTGTTCAAGATTTTGTACAAAAATGAAGTTCTCGAAACTCAGAAACCACAAATTTATTATGTCCGTCAGTTTCCTGTCGGAAAATTCCAACGCAAACCTGAAATTTGAGGTTACTGTCGGTATTCTGTCTGAATGTTCCGACAAAAAACGATGGATAAATCGCCGAAATCGGCTCTTTCACTTCCTTTTATGCCGATTCCTTATCTCTCCCTGCCTAATCATGTAAGTTTTCTCTCCCAGTTACTATCTCCAAGGTTTTAGATGGTACACTTAGTTTGTTTAGGGTTTGTGTGATTAAAAGATTGATTAAAGATTTGGAAGTTAAATTAAGGATATAGAGATAGATTAGGGTTGGGATTGATGTTAGGACTATGGATTGAAGTTTAGATTAGGGTTTTTAGATTGTACAAACATAGTTTGTTTAGGGTTTTTGTCTTCTTTCAAAAAAAAACGTTTTTACTTATTAATAAAAATGTTTTTTTTCTTTAAAGATTAATAAAAACGTTTTTATATATTGGAACAAATAAAAAAAATTCAAAAATATTTTCATAATAATTAAAAGATACGTCAATCATTTTTAGTTATGAATTTTTGTATTGAAAGAAGTATTATTTTTTTTTGTTGGTTTTTCCTAAAAAAAGTTTTTTGTTATTAATAAAAATGTTTTCATGTTATTTAAAAAATGGTAGTACTAGTTCGGCGCCTCCGATGACTACACGCGCTGCTAGCCCCATTGCAGCGACCACCCTCCACCAGCCCGCACCCCTAGTTCGGTAGCTTCTGGCCATTCTCAAAGTTCAAGAGGGGAACTGTCGGTTGTGATGAGCATTGCGGAGTTGGTTAGTCAACCTGGCTGAGAATCGCTCACCCGCCTTGATCTAAATTATCTATTTGTCCCAAACACAACTTGGTAAGTTTTTATATTTCAAAAGTTTCTTTGATTTTATATTCAACTTCTACTCTTAATTGGGTTTGATTTTATTTTGTAGGTTTGATTTGTTTGACAATGGTATCACCCAAAGCCTTCTTCGGATGGAATACAACTTTCTAAAGCGCGGTTATCCTAATTACTATGATATGCTTGATAAAGATGGCGACCTCTGGTTTTGGCAATTCGCAGTATTAATTCTCAATTTAAAAATTTCTACATTTCCAACTTTTTTTAATTTGTTTATATTTATTTTGCAGCAAGAGTTCACTTGGGATTCAGGGTTGACAAAACGAGTGGAATTTTGTTTATCGGAAAGTGTCTTGGCACTACACCCAGTGAATCAATAAGTGGAAGCAAAAATGGGAACATGGCGAGCTACCGAAGCACATGAACCCAGTCGTTTGGCAAGATTTGTTGGATCATTGGAGGAAAGATGATACAAAGTCGTTGTCAGAAATCAACTCGACTAATAGGTGTAGCGAGCGTGGCGGAAAAAAAGGGTTTTTGTCCACAACTTAGGGGCGGCGAGTTTACAGACCCGATCACTTCAGCTAGTAAGTTTGAAATTTTATTTTCTTATTAACTTTTAAATATTTGTTATTAATTTGTATTGTTTTAGATGAAGGAAAATGATGGGGTTCCCGTTGATGATTTTGCGCTGATGAAGTCCGCCGACACAAACAAAAAAACTGACGAGATTCAGGATCCAATTATGAAGGATGTAATTCAGCTCGTGGAGAGCCGAAAAGAATATATCCTTTCCACTAAGGCTTCTTCTATGTGTGACGGCGGATCTTCTTTTTCTTCCAACACCTTAACCATGGAGAAACTCAACAACCTTGTTCTCGAGGTACTCTATTTATTTTTCTTCTATATATGTATATATGTTATTGTTATTATAACTTATGTTATTTCTTATTCAGGATGTTCCAAAGAAGAAAAGCATTATGTTGGGTTGGCTCGTTCAATCGGTGGGGCTTCTTCTTCTTCTTCTTAAGAACTGAAGAACGATAATACTGAAATCCGGGTTGAGCAGCAGCAAAACTGAACGGTGTTGCAAGATAACAAGGCTCTCACGAAGAGCTTGTTAGATAGGTTTAAGACCCGCTTCGGTGAAGATTTGTAGTTTTTTTAGTTGTTGTTTTTTATTCAAAAACCTTTCATAACTTTTATGTATTATTTCGAATTATAACTATTTATATTTTTAAAATTTTCAATTATCATTTTCTTTTTATATTTTTAAATTTATTTTTACAGTTATATAAATAGTTTTGAATTAATTCTAAAAACAATTCCTGATGGACAGAATCCGTTGGGAATTTTTAAATACCGGCGACGAGGGCTCATCGGGATATTTGCTAGTCCCGGCGGATTGTATTCGTCAGAATTTTTAACACATCCCGACGGAGAGTGTTTGCTGGTATTTTGAAAGAATCCAGACGAACTGAGGTTGTCAGTATTTTAGAAGGATCACGACGAGAGTTTTCCGACAAAATGAACCCGTCGGTATTTTAATACCGACGAAACATACATAAATTGGTTTTATAATTCCGACGAAAGAGTTTGTCAGGATTTCGTCGGGATTATGTTCGTCGGTAATCTGTCGGAAAATTCTAACGAATTTCCGATGGGTTTATTGTTTCCGACAAAATGATACCAACGGCTTTGGTCGTTGGGAATTTCATCGGAATCGTCGATTTCCGACCAAAATCTGACGTTTTTTCGTCGGTATCCGGCAGTTTTCAACATTTAAAATCAATAAGGTATTTAAAAGTTTTTGATCCAGGTTTAGGTCAGTTCAGGTTGGGTCAAAATTGGTTTCAATTTACAATTAAATTATTTGTAAAATATAATTTGGCTTCGGGTTGGTTTTAGTATTTAGAATCCAAAAACAAATTGAAGTACTCGGCATAGACCAAAAACCCAAAAATACCTGAAATCCAAAAACACAAAAAAATATCTATAAATATTCAAATACTTAACAATATTTATATTTTTGCTCAAATCTGACCCAAAAATCCAAAAAATACTCACTTTTGTTTTCTGAATACCCAAATTATATTGGGAATATCTTTATGAAAATCTAAGATTTTACTCTAAATCCGAAACTATTCCCAAAAAACCGAATCTGAAACTTAAAAAAATATCTGTAATACAAAAAATATACCAAAAAATCAAATATACCTAATATGAGATAGAAGTTTTGGGTACTAGAACCAAAGCCCACGAGTTCAAAAAGACCAAGCATGTAATTTAGTGTAGACCGTACGCCGGCCTAAACATGTATTTTCAGGTCGGTTTCGGTTTTAGTTTTTGGGTCCTGATCAAATTATCATGACTTAATGAAATTTTGAAATTTATTAATTAATGCGATTGACCAATGGTAACAGACATATACACTGTAGATAAGACTCATATTCAATTTAACAAGATCATAGCACACACAAATAACCTATGGTTTTAGTTTTGCATCAAGAAGCTTTGTTTAGACCAATATCAAAAGAGAGCCCAAACCATATGACATTTTAAAATCAAGACCAAGTTCACAAAGTAAATAATAGATAAACGATAAACACAAGAAGCAAGAAGAACAAGTCTTAGGCACAGTTATTTGAAGCTTCAATATAGAACCACTGCATATAGAGGAGTATATGATAAATCATTATGTATATATATTCATCAAGTGGAAGAAGCGGAAGCTTTTGCTACCAAGAGTTGCTCCAAGTTAGTGATGTAGTCACTGATGGCTCTGTCTGTCGATTTCCCTGTCATCCAAAACAAAACCAAGACAAAATAAACCACTCTAGAAGCATGGGAGAGTGTTGAACTTTTGAAAGGAACCGCAAGCTACACTTGCGTACAAGGAAATCAGTAGCAACTCAGATATGAAATGAAATTACCTTCAACGGCCTTCCAAGTATCCACTTGCCTATACAAAACAACATTTTATCATCTTTTTTTGGTGTCAAGTGACCCCACGCCCCTGACCTCAACAACATAAGACAACAAGCTCTTTTTTGTTGTATTCAAACGACCATCATCGTGTAGCGTAAGGTATGTAATTCAACTCAAATTTAGGGATTTAACTTAGTCTCTAGAGAACCAACTTCTTGAGTTGATGAACTGAATCAAAATCAATGCAAGGCTCTCGAATTAATGAATTAAATCAAAACAATGTATGTTTTACAAGAAAACTATTGATTAATAACTTTCAAATTCTGAATATCAAAAACAACAAGTAGATGCCTTTATACGAGGCTCTAGGACCGGTTTCAAACAACTTCTTCTTTTAGGACTAGTAAACTAAAATAAATTAAAACCGTAACTTAAACCAAAAAAAAAATATGAAAGCGGATTTAAGTTTGAGTTGATTGCTTGCATCAGGTACCCAAGGGGTTAGAAGGATCCGACCTCTAATCTTGGACATGATCTCGAGGAACAAACAAGACAAATGACTGACATTATTTGGAGACGGTAAGCATTGTCAATGATACATTCATGAACTTCAAGGGAACCTATTTTTTGGCTTTTAACTTATTGGAAGCATGAGCCGGCATCCATTGTTTACTTAAAAATGCTGGAACAAGATCTTCAATTTTGAACACAACACGTCGGCGATGACTATTAGCTGCTGTTTTATAATTGGTGAAACCCAAATCTTGTTTAGTGAATTATTATGAGTGGATTCTGTTTGAGAAAACTTAGAGCCTCATGTCTTGATTGAGTCTCCAATAAGACAACAAAGCAAATTTCCACGACTTAATAGCTTCAGTCTGCCGTTTATTGAGGATGACATGTTAAACTCATATCACGAGTAGTGCCCAACATTTTTTTCAAATTGAACGCCAAAAGTGTCCTAAGATACAGAAATCACAATCAAAGACCATCCAAGTAGGTAAACCATGAAGGTGATAAATGTCTCGAAAGAACAAAGTGATAGTATCAGTAGTTTTTTATACGGGATTAAGTGAACCATCTTTGAAAAACGATCCATCTCAAAAAATAGAGTCAAATCCCTTTCGAACATGAGGAATGCCCATGACAAAGTCCATTATGATGTTGCTCAACGACTGAGTAGGTATTGACAACAGGAGATAGAGACCGTCGCTGGTAGTATGAGCTTAGGACGTTTGACACATAACACATCTTCAAAAAATCATTCAACATCTCGACGCAAGGTTGTCCATAATTAAGAACACGAGACAAGATATAATGTACGATCACAACTAATGTGACCTTCACCATGTGTCTTGGAAATGAGCTGAAGATGCACACTACAATCTGGAATATAAAGTCGATCTCTCTGAAAAAGAAACCCCATTTGCAGAATATACTCAAAGAAATCCCAGAATAGAGCCTAAGAACGCATCCAACTGGTCAAATTCTAGAAAAGGTTCAAAATCTAGCTAGGAACGTAGACTTGTAGGATAGTACGACGACGACTTAAAGCATCAACGACGTGATTGGAGACACCTGAAAAATTCTTGATAGCAAATGTGAATTGCTGAAAATAAGCGACCCTAGAAACATGCCTCAGGGAAGCTTTATCTTCAATACTAAGATGTTTTAGGGCATCATTATCCGTAAAAAAAGACAAATTTCATGTGAAAAAGATAATGTCACCATTGATTGGTAGCATGTATGACTGCCTAAAACCAAAGCTATCGCCTACCATAAGTTGGCTAACAAAGAAAAAAAATATATCTTTCTAAAACCAAAGCTCTCCTCTCCCTTTAGATGTGCGACATAACCCTAGCTTCGGCCCAGTTTGTTCAGTGTTGGAGGCTTTACTCCATTCCTTAATCTTTGTTTTCCTTTTGATCTCTTTCTTGATGCTTATCCCCTTGCTGATATGCATGATATTCTTGCTTCATCGGGTCAAATGGATCTATGCGTCGAGTGGGTGTCAGAGTCAGGCTTAGGCTTTTTTGGAATAGTGGCAAGGTTCATGGGACACCACTAGAGGAGGGAGGTGGCGTTTAGGGATCCAAATAGCCAGATTTAGTTTTCCACTTTTAGATATGCGGTGCATCCATCTCGGTGTTGGCGCGTGGCTTGGAGAGACTCCTCATCCACCAGATATCTATGTTTCGTCAGGGCGGGGAGACAAATGGAAGAGAAGACCAGCGAGTTGTACAAAGGGTTGTTTACTGGTTCTCGGGGAAAACATGCACCAAGAGAGATGACAATAGAGTGGTCAACCGGAGGCATCAACCTAGAGGCGTCGCGTGGCAGAGGCTTATATCTCAGAGCTGGAAAGCACCTAAGGCCCCTACTAGTGGTATGAATTTCTCCCCTTTGGGTCTGCTGATCCGGTCAGATCCTGATACCGAATCCCTAATTTTAGTCAAATAACTTTGTCCATTTTGTGGCTGAGGAATGAAGTTGTGAAAACCAGTGGATATGAGTCATTTTACTGAGTTAGGCTTTTTTTCACTGAGTTAGTAAGTATGCTTGTGTTTAGAGGCGATAATAGGGTTCAAAGATATGATTTGTTTTTGGTTGTAGGTGGATTCATTCTCGGTGTGGTAGGAAAAATACATTGTTAGCTTGGTCGAGTAGCTTTAGGTCCAATCAAGTGGAGTTTGTAGAGGTCATCTATCTTATTAAAAAAAGAGTAAATAAGAATGTGTTACTGAAGTAACTAATAAGTCTAACTTAAGCATTCTTTGTTTTTTTAATTTAATAAATAATTTTCTAAATCAACTTTAAACCAAAATAAATATTTTTTACACTTTTTTTTTACGGCAAACAGCTGATCTATTACTCAAACTTGAGGTG
>JABAYD010025018.1:0-19790 GCA_014822095.1 Diplotaxis tenuifolia | reverse complement strand
TGCTAGCTTTTTCGCCTTTACAGTCAAAATAATGTAACTGTCCTTTCATCAGCAGTTTCATTTTCACGTCACACTGATTAATCCCTCTCCGTGGAACTTAAGTATGATTTAACTATAGATTATCGAGTTATTAACCAAACATTTTTGTTGTTTTGTATAAACAACCATCCCTGCTAAAAAGAGCTCTCTAATGTAAGCATCATCCACCAATGTAAGCATCATCCACAAATGAAAACGTAATATGTATGTATTTATTCAGGTATGCATCATTCAGATTATCATTATTCATGAAAATGTGTAAAATACTCCTAATTATTACGCCGATCTTTTGGATATGCTTAGTCGTCGATACTTATAAAGGGGTCCCATGGTGTTACTTTATTCGATAGATTCGCTTTTTTTTTTAATGCTTGTCGTTCTTCACTCTTCAAAACAAATTGATCACACACATTAACTGCGTATTTAATTATACTAGCACGAGTTTTACATACATACACTGTTGGAGACGTATGATAAATTTACGTCTTCTATTATTCGTTTGCATTGTGATTGGTCACGTTTTATTTATTTATTTTGCGTTTGACTTTAGGCCTTTGTAATAACTATTTCAGGAAAAGCTTTCTTGAGTAATTACAAGGTACACAGTTAAACGTACAATAAAATTCTTTTGAAAAAATTAAAGTATACGCAAAGCATAATTTTAACCCGTTATTCCAAATTCAAAAACAAAATACTTTTTAACATCTTACGTCAGAGGCACATTATAACCCAAAAAAGAAAAAAAGTTAAGAAACTGAAGCTTTAGTTTGTTTAGTATAACGTAAGAAGACACATCTATTAGAGACTTGAGCCCAACAAGATAAAGTTGCAGAAAGAAGCCGAGCGGGACAATCCCACAAAAACTAATTAAACTGTACAATGAAAAATCAAAACACCACTGTTCTCTGCTATTACAATGAAGAAGACGATGATGACCTCATCACCGTGGGAACGCAGCCAGGTGTTGTGCAACGTCAGCATCGAAAGGTTGAGGCACATCGCCTCCCACAGGAGCGGGGACAACGACTTGTCTTCGTTGTCTCTCTCGGAGATAGAGAATCGTAATAAGACAGACAAAAAGTGTGAGGATTGTCGCGTTACCTTCGTCAAACACCACATTCTCAATCCAAGTCTCTACCTTTGGATACACTTCCGGTAACGAGTCTACAACTCTCACCTATCAGTTTACAAAAAAAAACACAGTGCCTCTTTTATCATTTCGATCTGTAAAACTGCTTTCAAGGTATTGATTTAAGAACCGAGCAAAAAATGGGGTTTTGAAGTTTACCAGGAAGGTATCAGCATAGTTTCTACGTAGCCATAAGCTCGCGAGAGCAAGTGTGACAGGCAATTTTGCTGCTGCATCGCTCTGAAGTGCTTGATCGTAGTAACGTTTTGCTAGATGCAGATCAAAGGGAAGCCCTTGTCCATGCTCATGCATGTAACCGAGGTTGAACATTGCTTGTGCGTTTGATTGTGATTTAGCATGCATGTATGCCTCAGCCGCACGCACATAATCTCTCTCAGTTCCCTAAGAGATCCAAGAGTGAGGACAAAGAGAAAAGGAATTAGTAGAAAATCTTCAAGTTTTACATCTTATTCAAACAGTGTAACATCTCCTAACGCTGTTGGTCTAGTGATTTAGTTTCAAAATAGCAGGAAGACTAACCCGGCCGTAGTAATATGCATCTCCAATAAGGAGAGCAGCATGTTCATTGCCTTGTTCAGAGGCACGCCACCACAAAGAATGTGCTCTCTCATGTCTCTCCTTGTCTGTGCAAAATCCAGATGCTCCCATACACATGCTTCTTTCACCGTATTTGTCGAGGATCCAGGCAGCATTACTTTGTGCTACTTCATAACCCATCTCTGACATTCTTGAGTATAATATTAAAGCCTTACCCACATCACCTTTAAGGTAAGCTTCAAGTGCCCATCTAGAGAGAGAACTCCATGGTCCTCTTTCTGCTACTAACTTATAGAAAGAAGTGGCCTGTAACCAAAATGCAAGGAAAGTGAATAAGCAATGAATACACAACGTTCCAGACTAATATGTGCACAATAAAAGAGTGTAAACATATGCGAAAGTGGAGACAAACATACTGCACGTTGATAAAAACATTGTTATATAGCGAGTAATAGTCAGTTATTCTTCTGAAGTTTATATGAGCAGGAAGCCATAATTCCTAAAGAGTTTCATTCCCCTTAAACTATATGGATTTAAGAAGCATTGCATATAGCATCCATGGTTACGCAGAAAAAAAGTCTCCGAAGTTCATGTGTATATTACCATTTCCAGGCTCTTCTTAAGACCAACTCCAGTATGGAACATCTTAGCCAGTTGATAGAAAGCCTTTGGCTGACCAGCATTTGCAGCAACAAAGAAGTACTTTGTTGCCTGCCTCACATCCCTTTTGACTCCGATGCCTTTAAGATAGAGAACCCCAAGGTTATAATGTCCACTGGGATCGTCATTGTCAACAGCCTTTTCAAAATATTCTTTTGCCTGCATTTGAATCCCATATAACAATGAAATGTTAGACTAATCTAATTATCTTATCTGCTAAGCTAAACCTCTAGTCAGATAACAAGTAAACCCTGAGAATCTAGAAGCCATACCTTGGTGTAGTTTTTCTTCTCTACTCCATAGCCTTTAACATACAAGTAACCAATCCCATTAAACGCGGAATAAAGACCTTCTTTCGCCGCAAGTGTGAGCCACTCAAGCGCCTTGGTATAATTCCTCTCAACACCAGCTCCTCTTGCATATATCTCCCCCAAAAGCTCCATAGACCTCGGCTCTCCTTTCTCCACCGCCTTTGAAAACCAGTGCAACGCCTTGGTGTGATCACGCCTTAACCCTCTCAGACCAAAGTAATAAAACAATCCAATCTTATACATAGCCGCAGCATTGCCTTTCTGTGCCTGATACTCCAATATCTGAAAATCCTCATCCTCCTCCCCTCGTGATTTCCTTAGAGCTCCTTTGTTCTCTTCAGTCCCGCTATGAATCCTAGTTGGTTCCACCACTGGAGAGTCCTTTGAGATTAGGAAACTATTCACAGCCGTCTCCGCTAGCTCAGCGTATAGTTTCACAGCCTTATCATGCATCTGCAACACAAAGACGAATCAATAACAAACTCAAAAAAGGTCGTTGTTGCCGGGAATCAAGCAATGTAAATAGTCTCTCCCAACAAGAATTGAACCCTGAGTGCCTAACAAACTCAAAAAAATAATAACAAACTCAAAAAGCTTAGAGGTGTCATCTTTTTTTTTTAGCTTACATCTTGTCTCAGATACGTGAAGGCAAGAGCCATCTTTGACTGCATGTTCCCACCTTCAGCAGCAAAGCTATGGTGAAGGAAGGACTTGCTCTTGCTCTTCTCCCTCATCATCCCCGTCCCGTATACGAACCCCATCAACGACTGTGAGTGCGGATCTCCGTTTGAAGAAGCCGACTCGATCTCCTCCACAGCTTCCTCCATCAACCTATCGTTTCCCTCGCTCGCAGCGGAGAGAATCTTGTGGAGGGCGGAGTAGTACTGCGGCGACGCGGCTTCGACGGTTGAGTCGTCGTCCGGCTCGAACATACGTCGCCACGAACCGGGATCGAGCTCCTCTTCGGATTTGGGTTCGGATTCGCCGAATTCGTCGAAGTCGGAGGAGTCTCCGAGTCCGGGATCGTCTCCGCCGCTGTTGAGATCGTCGTTGGAGAGGACGAGGACAACGGGACGAGCGTGGACGCTAAGATCGAGGTAATATAATACAATTACAGAGAGAATAACGATTAAATAGCTTGGGATTCTCATTCTACCTCCTCCTCCTTCACCTTCCTTGTCGTCGTCGTGGTTTCTCAGTGATCAGATCGAGTTTCTCACAAGGTTGACGATGGAGAGAAAGAACAAGAAGAAGAAGATGAAAGGGGTAGTTACGTAATTTCACCTAGTCAATAAATTGCCACGTAGAATCGTTATCATACATCCAATAGTCACATGCCATATACTTTTCTAAATTGCCACGTAAGTAGACTTGTCTTTTTTTTTTTAAGATCGAATTAACGAGGGAGAGAAAGAAGATGACAGGGGTATACGTAGTTCACCATTTGCCACGTCGAATCATTAGCATCCTCCAATAATAACACGCCACGTATGTAGACTTGTGTATAATCGCCACGTAAGATAAATTCAGTTTCAAGTTTTAACTGTGTTAAATCGAAATACAAGTTGTTTTTTTTTTTGTTTATTTATATGCATACAAAGAGGACGATCAAAGAGTATTAATCTTGAATCTTATCTCCGTTGTCATCAAGCTTCATCAACAGCCACTGTAAAGATTGAATCACTTCTTGGTCATAGACTTGCTTCTGTTCCGCAACTCTCTTGTACTGATTCGCCTCCATCTCCACAGCATTCTTCTCCATCCTTAGCTTCAGAAGCATAGCCATGGCTTCTTCAGCAGCTGATTCCGCCGCTCTTCTCTCCTTTTCCAGCTCTATCTTCAAACTATCTCCACGTTTCCTCTCTCTTTTAACCATTTTTCTCAGAGTAATAACGTCGAACACCTGATCTTCACGTGACTCCTCGCTTTCCTCTGTCTCGGATAAAGTTGGAGCAGTGTCTCTGTTTGGTCTGAGATTAAGCTCATCGCTTAGAAGAAGTTGATCACAGTTCTCACAGCTCTCGTTCGTCTTCTTTCGGTTCCAGTGTAGAATAACAGGTTTGGAACCGAACCCATCTCTGGTTTTGTCTTGATCGAAGTTATTGCAGCACTGAATCTTCGGAGAGATTCGATGTAACTTCTTTAGATACTGTACAAACGACGAAGGACACTTGAAGAGCAGAAACGACGAAGGAGACTTGAAGAGCATAAACTTTAGTGACAAAACAAGCAAGCAAAAGACAAGGAAGAGATTCAAAATCTGAGAGAAACATCCAAAAACGAAGAACCCACATCCAAAGCCATTGATTTCACTCAAAAGACTGAGAAATGAAGCAAAACCCATTTACGTAGAAGTAGTAGACATCAATGGATAAGAACGAAGCAACTCATAAAGATATAAACTTTTGAGTGTTTTTTTCTAAGGAAGTAGATTCCCAATGAAGAGAATGTGTGTGAGAGTCAGTGAATGTAGATCGGGGAACGAGAAGATAAAAACGGCGAAGATTGCGAGGTTTATATTGTCTAGAGATAACAGCCATGTATAATTAGTAGTTTTATCCAAAAAAGAAGTGCCTTCCCACAAAAGAAATTTTGAATTTCTTAAAATACATTTCTTTATTTGCTCAACAATTGTTACATTGCATACAATGCATTTAGATGGTTATTTGGATGTGAATATGTGATGTACAACTGTAAACATTACTGACTGTGCATTTGTTCATTGTTCCAAGTAACAAATTAAGCCTTTCCGGAAGAACCAAAGAGACGGATCTTGTCAGCGATCACAGCCTTCATGGCTGTTTTTGTTGCCGACATGAGGTCAACAAGGTCGGTCTTTTTGGACGAGGTAAGAGCATCCATGTAAGCTTTTCTTACTTCTGTGTTCACGTTGAACTTCCTCACTCCAGTTTCAATGCATTCCTGATGACAACATGAGACCAACAATTACTACCCATAAAGAGTTAAAGCCATACCAAAATCTTGATACGGGTCTAGATACCTTGATAAGCTTCTCAGGCAAACCAGAAGCTCCATGAAGAACAAGAAAAACTCCTTTCTTTGAACTTAGATTGTGAAGTTCCTATACAAAGTAAAAATCATTTAGTATAAGAGTGAAGCAAACTCAGTAACACTCAATATAAGTGTATGCTTGACCTTAAGTAAGTCAAGCTTGAGGTTTGGACCGGACTCAGGGTATTTTCCATGGACATTTCCTATACACACAGCCAAAGCATCTATACCAGTCTCCATAAATTCCTGAGCCTGAAAAAAACTCAATTCTGTTTGATTTAGGAGACATGGATAGTAGCAAGGTGAGAGACTATATTTATCAGCGGTTTAAAACAACACGGACCTGGTGAACGTTGGTGAGCTTTGCTTCATAATCCTCAACGGTCAAACCATCCTCTGTACCTGAGAGTCTACCTAATTCAGCTTCCACCATAATGTTTCTTGAACGTGCCAACTCTGTTATCGATTTCGTGTATGACACATTTTCCGTGAAGGAGAGATGAGAACCATCTACCATCACTGAATCAAATCCCTGCATGAGATCAATTGTTATGAAGTTTCCTACATATATAAAACTAAGTACAAGAGTACAAAGAGAATGAACATAGGCGATAAAAATCTCAAACTTACGAGTTCAAGAGCTTCTAATAGCTCATGTTTTGTTGTTCCATGGTCAAAATGCACTGATATAGGAACCTGCCACATTACGCCTATTAGTAACAAAAATTGCAATTGGTAGCTTTTTCGTTTGATTTCGTGATACCAAAGCAAACTCAAGTTACATGACTTGCAATAAAATACAAATCTAATACATAATCAAAGTTACTTACCCTGGCTTGTTCAGCTGCAGAGATGCAACATGATACCAATGGAATACCTCCGTGCTTGAACGCACCTGGATGAACCTAAAAAGCATAGCCATGAGAAGGGGGGGAAAATCAGCTTTCACATTTTTCTGTCAGGCATTTTTGAAAATTTGAGAACAGAGTTATGCTTTGGTTTTTATCAGTGTCTGATGTCTCTCATATGAAACCCTTTGACGTATCCGAGATTCACTTTTTGCTCACAATACTAACCTGTAAAATGGCAGGACTATTTTCTTCCTCTGCAGCTTCTACAACAGCTTCTATTCCTTCAAGGTTATACACATTAAATGCTCCAATCGCATATCCACCATTTTCCGCGTTCTGTTTCACATAAAAAACACAACGTCAATATATGAAAGAGAAAAGTTGAGGCTATAGAACAAGAGATATACTCACAACAAGCAGCTGTTTCGTTGATCGTCCAGCTACAACTGACCAGGACTTCACAACTTCTGCAAGAGCTGTGCTGCTACCAACATTACCTGTTACATATGGAGAATATCTTTTTCTTTTGAACCAAGGATACATATTTCTTCAGTTAAATATGTTTTTATTACAAATTAAAGTTTACCAGGGAAAACAATGTACGGGACTCCGGGATGTCTACTTTCTGGACCTAACTTCCATACTGGAACACCAGCAAGGGCTTGACCAATCACAAGTGCGCGTCTTGCTTTAAGTGCTTTTGTTGCTGTGTCTGATGACGTAATCCCACCCTAAACGAGGATTACAGTGTCAAAATACGACGAACTATAAAAAAAGTTGACAGATTGTGCCAGGAAGTTTATAATATGGTAAGCTGAACAGAGAAGTAATAAGTGTATGAAAAAATACCTTAGCAAGAATATAACGGGGTCTAGTAGTTATCTGGCTCACGACTTCAACCAGAGCGGAGCTCACTTTGCTATTAATGTCAAGACTCTCCGAAGATGCTGTCAAATAAATAGCAGGCCCGTTAATGATGTTATTCATTGGTCATGACTTTATCACCAAGTAATAGAAAAAAATATAACGAGTTGGAATCGAGAAACAACTTTTTCCAGTGATGAGCTCGCGACTGCTCATAATTAGAGTCTCTCTGCCAGCACGAAGGAAAGCATCGGCCATCTCAACCGCTCTACTGATCTCTGCAACTCTCACTTCGGAGGACTTAAGAGCAACTTTCTCAACAGAGATCTGTTGATCATAGCAAGAACTTAGCCACCATAACAACTATCCTTGTTAGCCATATGTACTTGTTTTTACCTCAATGCTCCTTAACTTCTGCTTATGCTGTGATTGAAGTTCTTCAACCTGTTGGTTTAAAGAAAATGACTCATGACTCCCTTAACCATTTCATTTAACGCATTAGAGAAAATAGTTCTAGTAACGAAAGTTAACCTGCTTTGTTGTCTTCGGAACATAGGAGCCTACAACTATTAGCGCACCAGTGCTTTCTTTGTCAGATGCAAAATCTTTAGGCAACACAAGATCTTTTGGAATTATCCCTATTCGAGCTGAAACAAAGCTAGCAGCAGTACGGCATAAGAAAGACTTCCCTTTCTGTTCTGCCTGCCAAAAATAACGTTTGATCGAACTAAGAGACCAAAAATATAAGATAACAAAAATGCATACTCTAATTGATCAATACACCTCAAAAAGTAAGAAACAATAAAGAAAATTGAAAGAATAATAGGGCGGCTTACCTGGATCATACCCGCTGCAAACACAGCCATGTCTCTATCACTAGCTGCATTGACAATACATGCAGATCCCTGAAATGGAAACAAAGTTTGACACTTTAAACCAAACCTAGAGTTACTGGTTCCACCAGTTCTGAAGTTCACTGAAAGCCAAAGCAGAATATGCTTGAAATATTACCTTCTTTAAACTGCATAAGAACTCACACACCGCATCAGGACCACCTGTTCTTAGAAGTTGGATTGATATCGACTCAACGCTGTTGGCAGGAATGGTTCCAGCTGTTTTTTCCTCGACCCACTGGAATCATATAAAATCTGTTCGTTACTACTATTTTAGTCAGGGTCAAATTATATTAGATGATTCTGCTGTTGGAAGAATTCAGACCTCACGGAGATTTGAGGATTTATATCCAAAGGACGCGTCTTTGGCAAACTCTGTCTCTCCTGCAGGAACTAGTCTGCAATGCGCATGATGAAGAGTTGAAGACTATCAAACTTCATTCTCTGAAGGGCTCCCTAATTCAGGAAGTTAAAACACACACAATCTTAGTTCACAAAGATATACCTATCAGAATCTGCAACATAATGCACGTCATCAATAGTATAGCGTCCTCCTTGAAGGAAGAAAGGGCAAATAATCCATGCGTCCATTTCCCCAAGTATAGAGACAGCAGCATCTGCTTCCTGCATGGATCATAATTTCAAGTTCAAATCCAATAGTGATATGATGGTCTGCCATTTCATTATAGGAGCACCAAACTTGCCTGAGGAAAATGACCACGCAATGTTGAATCACCACGCAGAACAATTGTGTAGTCAGCATTGCCAGCTTCTTTTGATGCAGCACATAGGTTGGAACATATATCTTTGATCAATGCACTAGCCTGTTCAAGAAATATGCAGTTAGAGCTTGAAATTGCTAAAACTCTTCAATATGTAGACTGCACAAGATAGGAATGTCTTGACCTTCTCAGAGCTCAAAGACCTCGAATTTGTCAATATGAAGAAGCATGCAGGCTTCTTTCTGAACTGCTCAGAAATAGACTCAACACTCCTGTCAAAATGAAGGGCAAAGTAATAACCAAATATCAAAGTCTGCCATTGTGTTCTAGGCTAGCAACTTTTCATGATAAATTTTGTGATAGCAAGATAAATTCAGTCTTTATAGAGAAAGCATGCAAGACTAACCATTCTGTTAAAACCTCTACGTCATGAACAGTTTGTGTCCCAGTTGGATCATCATCTAGAACAACCAACGTCTTTGACTTTCCCATATTTAATCTATGTATGTCATCTGTGGGGTCGAAAGGCCATTCAGATGGAAGAGAATTTAATACGGCTTGTTTCTTCAGAACAGGAAGTTTCCCTTCTACTTTAACCCCTCCAAGGGTTTCATATACCTATAAATATGATAAGATCCAAACAAGACACAAATATTAATACTGTTAAAACTTCACTTTACCATCTATAGTTAAGAAAGATAATCAGCAAATACTATATGTGGATCTTGAGTCCAATAGTTCGTATGCTATAAAGATTAAAAACCAAGATGTTTTAGCTTCTTCTATTCATTTAAGAGCATCTCATCTCAATAAAATGTGGGTCTTTGCCGTTTAACTGTTTGCACTTGCAGCCCTTTCAAGCAACAATAGGATTTCTGTTGTTTTTCAAAGACGGATACTAACAGCCAAAAGCTGTCTAAAACTCAAATCACTATCATATTGGCGCTAGGAATCAATGCATATATGCTAGCTATACCTTGACCACTCCAGCGTCATCAATCCGTCCCCATCCCGCAGCAGAGCCTGCAAATGAAAATATATCTAAGTATACTTTTCTCCATCTATGCGGCGCACAAAAGGAAAAGGAACTATAGTATAGCTCACTAAAGGTATATTTTTCTCTTTCTCCAAAACATTCAATAAAGAAGCACTGCCAAAATATTTTTCACGAAATTTGCAAACACATAAAATCCTGTATTCAACCTAAGCATTGAACTCTTAAATAAGAACTTGTTTGTTGAAATACTATGACCAAAATAATACACGCTCAAGATGAATTGAGAAAAGTAAAAAAAAAAATAGTCTACCGGCTAAGAATAGCTGGTGTGCCATTGTTGATATATGGAGTGGAACTTTACGAGATGAACCGTCTCGGGTAACAATTCCCTACAGTCAAAACTCGTGTCAAAGTTAAAATAAAACAAAAGAGAAAGTTTACAAATTGACTGCTGTTGCTAATCTTACCAAATCCTTAACAAAAATATCAAGAGCAGAGTATGGTGTATAATCATTATCCAGCATGTGTGGAACACGATTTTCAAACATCCTGCCAGAATAGAAGCCATTCGATTTATGAAATAGCAGGCTAACACAAACGTCTTTCTGATAAACTTGCAAAGATAAATATCAAGAAGCAGAAGCATAGGGTCCCATGAAGACAAGACTTTGGGCTTCGGATTATTAACATTTTCACTTGCACCCCTTTTAAGTAGAAAGAGGATTTCTATTCTTTATAACTTATGATAAGCTTTTAGAGGCTCCAAATAATGATACAACTACAGAAAAAATAAAGAGGATAGACTATATCTGAGATTATGCAGAGGATCAGAGTGGTGATCATTGCATCAGAAATGCTATGGGGTTAACAGAATCACATACTTTTTCAGAGATGAGAAAAGAAAAACTTAGTCCGTGAATATAAGTAAAGCATACCAAGATGTTCCACCGCAGTTGGAAATAACATTGAATAGCTTTCGAGTATTCAGACCTAACCGAGCTCCAAATGCCATTGCTTCGGCAGCTGATGCAATATGAACTCCCGCAAGCAATTGATTGACCATTTTAACACCACTATGGAACATCAAATAAACACGTAACAAAGAAATTGAAATGATATCATCATACCTGTAAAGAAAGGATCGTGATAGTGATAGCAAAAGAGTAAAAAAACTACCTTCCTGCGCCACAACCTCCTCTGATCACATAAAGCTTCTCACTTAATGCTGCACAAATTGTTTTAATATAATCAGGCACGTCCAGATTATTGATGTGAACACGAAAATATGTCACAGAAAAGTGAAAATGAAATCGTCACCTGACAACACCATCCCGGCAGACTTTAGTGCTTCTTCTGTACCTGAAGCCATTATCTGAGAAAAGAACACAATTTCAGCTTCATTGTGGACAAGGTATATAGTTTTCTAGACTTCATACCGTAAGTTCTCCCATGGCAGCCCTCTTAACACCACCAGAAACAGGAGCATCCACCAGCTTTAGGTCCTTACCCTCATCTAAAATATCAAATAAATTATAGAACTTAATCAAGTGACAGTAAGAGATTATGATAATAAGTAATATTGGTCAGCGGAGACTCAGACCACCAAAATCATCTCAGAGTGGAACTTACTTTCTAGACGCCTTTCAAGCTGACTAACAAATGCGGGGGAGACTGTTGAAGCAAGTACAATAGTTGCTCCAGATGGAATTGCTGAAATATTGTTAAAAGAAAAACATAGGAAAATCAGCTCTAAGCTCCAATAGAAAAGCTAGGATAACAGAGATATACCTTCAACTGCACCAAGATGCCCATACAGGACATCCTCAGCCTGAACTTCGTTTGTTACCATAATTACAAGAACATCTACATCTGCATGGGCGGATACAAAAAAAAACATTATATCAGGGGAAAGTTGACTGGATTTAAAGGATCAAAGAAGGATTTTCATCTCAAAGTTCTGACATCTATATGACACAAATACACTGTAATTTATCCACTTGTCTTGATTTTGGGGACTACCTTTTGTCACATCGGCTGGAGAATTTGACGCCAATCCCCCGACACTCTCAAATCTGACGAGCGTTGGCTTGTATACCTGCAATACAGTATCAGTATCAAACATTTCCTCTACAAGGTCATTTGTTCTACGCAAGATGCACAGACTTTTTTGAAGTTAAGCCAAGCAATTCCTAGATTTATAATAGTCTAAATTATCTAACGCTAATACATCAACAAGTTAACAATTGTACGAAACGTCACCCAAAACATGAATACCATAGACTCACTAGAGCATTCACAGTGGAGAGTAAATCAGAGGCTTACATCA
The DNA here is from genome assembly GCA_014822095.1 of Diplotaxis tenuifolia. Classification (NCBI taxonomy): domain Eukaryota; kingdom Viridiplantae; phylum Streptophyta; class Magnoliopsida; order Brassicales; family Brassicaceae; genus Diplotaxis; species Diplotaxis tenuifolia. The sequence goes on along the minus strand of JABAYD010025018.1, from coordinate 7,428 downwards.
TAACCACGGACAGAAAAGTTTGATTTTATCAGATGCGCTGCCATACCAAAACCCATTGCTCCGAGACCAATAAAACCAATTCTTTTCACAGGCTTTGCTTGAGTGGTAATTTCTTTGGCCAAATCCTCTGGCTTGTAAAGTTCTTTATTGGCTGCTTCTAGTATGCCAACACCAAGTACTTTTTCCCAGATCTGTTCAACCATTATGCGGACGTCTCATCAGACAGGTATGTGTCATGTACATGGTCTATGACAGTAGTTTTTTTGTTTCTCGAAAAAGATGGAAAGAACTCTGTTGGGTACCTGAGCTAGTGAAGTAAGTGTATCATCTCCATGCATCTGTGACATGCCTGGACAAGGGGAAATTATGCAAAAAAACAAATAAGTGGAAAGAAGTCGTTATCATTATGCCATAGATAAGATCATATTGATATGTAACCGAGGATTAGTTGTTGACGTGCAACTGCCAAAAGTGGGACAGGGAATGGGAAGGATTTGGCTTTATCTTCAACAATGCCCTACCATTTTGAAAATCAATTAGCGTTTCATTAGTTTATGAGCTACACATCAAGATTTAATCACAGTGAGTATAAAATGACTAATTAACTAGAGCTAGATTTTGTTTTTCTCTCTTCACTAAATCACTTTGAAAGATATACATTCACTTTCAAATTAGTGTCTCATTATATCATACCAGATTCTGAGAGAGAACATCGAGGAAGCGACCGTGTATATCACTTTTCAGCAACAACGGTATGTGATTCTTGTAAATCCTGAAAACAAAATACACCCAAGACAAATTAATTCTCTGACAGCAATTGTAGAAATATTGCCATGTTAATATGGTATAAACCTTCAGGGAAATCTTTAATAAGGAGCACAAAAAAAAAGTATATTCGTCTTCCAGTTACACTTGCTAAACAAGAAACAATGATATAAATATATATTACTTGCAATAGTCTATTCTATTCTCAACACTTTCAGAATAAGTCCATTAGCCATTCTTTTCCTACCTTAATGTGTGCATATTAAAGTTCTACTACTACATGAAATGTCGTCAAGCCTATCATTTCATGACAGTCCTATCAAAATCTTTAATTTTGGTACTGGAATAATTTTGTATTACTCGTAACCAAAGGAAAGTCCTTGTAGCATAATGCATACCATGAGTTTCCAGCAGCATTGGAAATGATGTCATACAATATCCATGGATGCACACCCGCCTGAGAACCTAAAGATATAGCCTCCACAGCAGCAACAAGATGAATGCCCTCAAGCAGCTCATTCACCATTTTAACCTTACTGGCTCAGAAAAAAAAAACGAGATCAATGGGTTTTCTATAATGCAGGGGAACAGTTAGAATCATCAATGGTTTTGTTTCATGCACATTATGATCAGGGAATTCATAGGTTTCATGATATTTCGGTAAACAACTTGAGCATTATAATTGTTACAACGTGACCAACACGAGAAGGTTATTTAACCAGAAATTTACATACCTTCCAGCACCAATTTCTCCCTCAAAGGTGTAAAGCTTCTGACACATTGCTTCACAAACAAAGATTGTCTCAGTAACAAAATTAATTCACAGAAAGTTTACATCTTGAGAGGGTCTATAGACTTGAGTTAACATTTTACCAGTAAGATAGGGTTGTGCTCTTGTGATCGAATCTGACCTCCCAGATGCTATGATCTTATAAAGTTAAAATGAAGCGAGTTACAACAAGTACAATGACAAGCCACATTAAACAATGAACGGAGATCAAACTAGCTCAGTGATACTCCACCGACATGCAAAGACTTAGCAAGAGAGGAGAGATTATACCATTAGTTTTCCATCAAGAAGTTCAGACATTCCTTTTAAAACATAGGCATCGACTACAAAAACCTGCTCTTTACCCTCTGCATCAGAAACCAAATCATAATTTCAGTTCACGACTGAAAAGCGGAAACTTCAAAATACACAGATGAAATGCAAATGATGTCTCAAAAGTATCTAACTTGTAACAACCTGTAAGTTGTTTCTCTAACTGCTGGAGGTGCAAAGGCGATATTGTGGAAGACAAAAGCAAAACAGCGCCTTTCTGCAAACCTGAAAAGAAACAACGCATACAGTCTCTTAGACAACAATCCTGAAATAAAATTCATAAACTGTGAGGTACAGAAACTTGGAGATTAACCTTTAATAACACCCTCTTCGCCAAAAATAACATCTTGAATTTGGTCAGGGTGGGAAAGTAAAACCACCACGGCTGCTGCACCTGCTTAATAGTAACAACGACAAAAAAGGAGAGTAAGAGAGGGGGGTAAATAACATAACACCATGACAATATCAAAAGTGAACAGGGAAGCAGCAATTAAAACACAACAAGACAGTTTGCTTTGTTTTTTGTAACACAACAAGACACACATAATTGTGTGTACAGAGGATAGTGCTAAACTTTGTTTCCATGTATCATAATTGTTTATAACACACACACAATCTGGTACCTTTGCCAACATCTGCAGGACTGTCACATTTGCATCCTCCCAATTCAGTGAACTTATCCACCATCTCTGTACTTATCTGTGGAATATAGACACAACCGTTTACTTTTTTCCTCAATTTTTTTTTAAAAAAGGAACTGAAAGAAAAAACAACTCTGGTTTGTTTCTTTCTAGACAAAAGCAACAGTCACAAACCTTTGTGTTGAACTACTACTAATCAAATCATTTCAGTTGAACTTAGCGAAAAATAGAAACAAACGTTTAAGAAATAGCTGAATTTCTCTGAGATTGAACCCAAATTTTTTTACCAATATGATGAAAGCCGATCAACCTGATTTAACACACACGCCGATCAAAATAAAAGAAGGAAAGACGAAACTAACCTCGAATGCTTGAACCTTAAACCCAGAACGAAGAAGCGAAGAAGCTAATTCGAAGCTGAACGAATCCAAATCAACGAACCCTACGACGTCACCAACGTCACCTCCCATTTTTTTTTCTTCTCCGATTCTCCTTTCTCCTCCACCCATTGTAAAATAATTTCAGTCAGCGAACCAATTTCATACGCATGTGTTTCTGCAACGTCTATATCATATATATATATATATATATATATATATACATCATGTAACCAAATCCGTTACATTATTAGATTAATCTCCCTTTATTAATTGGTTAACAATCGTATATAATAAGCGCTCTGTCGTAATTTTTAAGGGTATTTTAGATTAATCTCCATTAATTAGTTATTATTGGGCGGGATTACGACAGATGCGTAACATCATAGACTCCTACGTGGAAAACCATATCCAAAAAGCTTTTTTAACTTATCTGGCAAATGCTCTAATATTCCCACCATTAATTTTTAAATGAGGATAACTATGTAATTGTTAGGTGAGATTCGGGACCATGTCTGAAAACTACAACAAACCCATATATTCATGTTATGTAATACAGTAACAATCGTTTGCTGTAAACTCTTATAATTAGATTAGAATTTGGATTCAACTAATCCGGCGCTTAGTCTTTGATCCGTTGCGTAAGAATCGGATCAGAACTGATTTGTTACTGTTTTCTCGAAAATTCAGGAAGAAAACTGGATTAGATTCAAAGAACAAACAAAACTATAACCAACGTGTGTGTACTATATATAAGAAACGTGGAGATGTATTACAAATTCACACAACTTTCAAAGAAAGACAACAAAACCGTTTGTTTGAAATATTAAACTCTTTGATTCTTTTCTGAAAATGGAGTTCGTTAGATTCACCGTCGCCGTCGTTTTTGTATTTTTCTCTGTTTCTTCGTCTAACGCTGAACCGCCGGCAATGGGTGGAGGAGGAGGCGGAGGAGGAGATGCTCATTCAATGCCGTGTATACAGAAACTGATGCCATGTCAGCCTTATCTTCACTCGGTGACTCCTCCACCGCCGGCGTCTTGTTGCCTGCCGTTGAAGGAGATCGTCGAGAAAGACCCCACGTGTCTTTGCTCTGTATTCAACAATGTTGACATGCTCAAATCGCTTAACCTCACTAAAGAAAATGCTCTTGTTCTCCCTAAAGCTTGTGGCGCCAAGGCTGACATCTCTCTATGCAAAAACAGCAACGGTGAGCCGCTTAATACGACACCGTTTATAGTAGATTTCTTGTGTTAGCCCACCGTTTTTGTTACTAATTTGCTTTTATTTTGTTTTGTTTAAGGTACTACTACGCCTTCAACGTCGCCGGCAACTACCACAACTCCTCCGGCATCTTCCACTGGTATGATTACATAATCTTCACTAATTCTATAAGTTTTTGTTTATAGTTGAGAATTTTCAATTTCAAAAACTAAAAAATTTCAAAAGAAAAAATGTTATTTTGACTATTTTAGTTTTTGAGTCTATGTTTATAATAAAAATTTAAAAATGGTCCATTTGGGATGCCCCTTTAATATTTCACTTTTTATTTTGAAAAAATAACAGTTATATATATACGTGGAGTATTTACTTTTGTTTTTAAAATACATAAACAGGAACCGGTTCCACCGGAGATTCATCTTCTTCAACGGCCAAACCAACAAACTCGGCTCCGACCATAAACTTCGCCGGAGCTAGCTTCGCATCAGCTTTCGTGGCATTGGCAACAATCTTCTTCTGATCTTCTACTACTATATTGCATTATGTCTTTATTCATTATTATGTAGGTTTTCTATATGTCGAAAATTGTTTGGTTATTGGTTATTATTATTATTATTATCTATTATCATTATGTACTCTGAAATTTCTAATAATAGTAATAATCTCCAGCATGTCTTTACCAACACTTTCACTTAGCTAAATGCCCAAATCTAAATTTCATCTCATCAGGGTTCTTATTTTAGTTTATTTATGGTCTACATGTAATGCAATTCACAAACACGTACATCACCGCAAGTCAATAACATAAATGAATTAATGATACTATGATGTTACGTACTAGTTTCAAACTGGTGTATAATACACATATGTCAAGTATACAAAATGTTTAAAGTAGATGTATACCTCTTTAGAGTTTGATGGCTAACGTTTTTTGAAGCTAGTTTTTTAGCTACTGTCAAGATTCTGACGTTGCAACTCGCAGATAATGTAGTAAGAAATTATATGTTGACGATAGCTACTTGAGATCTTTCTACTTTGATTATAACTAATGTGTTTATATAATGTTATCCAAGTGTTTGTGACTGTGCTTTTAAGATATAATTGAGTAGGAAATCTTGTGACAGCTCATCAAATGGATCCGGTATAGTTTTATATTTGTCAAATTGATTCAAACAATAAAAAATGAGCAAGAATACAAAACAAGTAGAGTCTGAAGTCCAGGGCACTTTACAAATAAAATCATATAATTCGAACTAACTGACAGCGACAAATGCATATTCGCAAGTAAACATACAGCCGCATAAACATATCCACCATATGAAGGCATAAGTTAAGAGTGCTCAACAACAATTTTATACACACTAATTTGCCTAATCATTGCTACTAAATTGTTTGTATGTAATTTTCTTAATCAATTTGAAAGTATGTATAATGAAAATTATAATACGATATATGTACATTTTGTTGGTAAAGTAAATGTCTGTCTACAACTGAATAATCAAATCTACATAATACATCATATAAAACGTTGATTAATGATCATATAAAAATGACGCAACTAACAAAGATAATACATGTATGATGTATCCAGACAGCTAATGAGCTGTATTTATATGCTACTTTGTTTCGTGGTACCGACTTATGTAATCTTTGTTTTTGGCTTTTGGAATTTCTAAAAACAGATGAACGAGTTAATATTACAATAAGTAAAAAATGTAAAGAAAAAGGACACATAAACAAGAGAAGCCATGACTGATGATAAGTTAGGTAGCGTCGTGATTCGAGCTCAGCCCAATCGCCCAGCGCTTCCCAATCACACCCATCCTTCATCCATGTGCTTCTCTCTTATACGTAGTGTAAAATGAAAGAAAATTGTTGTGCCATAGCTTTGATTTTATTGATCTTTTAAATGTTTGAATATACGTAACATAAAAGAGGACAAGTTTAAAAAGAAAAAGAAGAAAAAAAAAGGACAAGTTTTTTACATTCATTTGTACAAGGGTTTACAAGTACCTAGAGCTGAATAAGAACATTTAGTTTTTTTTTTATCAAGAACATTTAGTTCTAAATGACTTTTGTCACGACAAAAAGTCACAAATAAATATACATTATATTTTACTAATTTCTAGTGTTTGGTAGAACTAAAGATAGACAGACAGTTAAGCTGCTCTTATAAGGGATGAATCTGATTAATTATATCAGTTTGACTTGATTATATGACAATTAATTAAGTAGCAGCCACATATAAACGAATTAATGAATTAAACTGAAACGAAAACCTTACTTTTTTGTAATTTGATTACTATATCTATCGGATAAAGCCCCTAATAAAGTTAAGAAGCGACAACTACAAACCCGAGAGAAAGAAGATACACAGAGTTGTGAGTTGTATACAACCAGCAAAAAGAATAATTAACACTTAATCACCTCTTAGTCCATAAACTAATACAACTATATATATACACATAATTATAAAAACCATCCCATTTTCTCAGAAACTTCTCTCTTTGTCTATGCGACCTTCTCTCTTTCTCTCGTTCTTTATCACAATAATGGGAAACACATCGTCATGTGCACCATTGATCACATCATCAGGAGTAGTCAAAATCTTAGCTCCCTTCACCGGAACCCTCGACGTCTTCTCAAAACCCATCAAAACTTCAGATATCGTCTCTCAAAACTCCGGTCAATTTATCACCGACTCAACACTTCTCCAAATAGGCCACCGAGTCACGGCCGTGTCTCCCGACGAGTTCTTGCGGCCGAGACGACATCTCTACCTTGCCCTTCCGACAGACATGCTCTTCTCTGTCTTAACACACGAAGAACTCACTCTCATCTCCGAGAAAGCAGCAGAGATACTTAACGAAAGCCGGTATAACCATTTGAAGAGAGTGTTCCCTGTTTGTATGTTTCCGGTGTCTGGAGAGAGGAGAAGAAACTCATCATCCAGTAATGAAGATGATCATCATGATGGTGTGGACATAAGAGACACTCCTGAAGAGAAGGTGCTATGTGAAATGAACTATGGATCTTGGAGGCCTGGATTGGAGACGATCGTGGAGAGCTAAAATGAATTAAATATATTATTAATCATAGACGATTATTTTGTTGTTATTTATTTTTGTTTCCCTGATTTTTTTGTCCGAGTTTTATAGAGAAATTGAGGCTTGTATACATGAATATATTCACGATAATATTGAAGCTTAGTTGGAATCATTAGTTAACTATACATTTTGAAGTATAGAGATTAATTGGCATGACTCATCAGGTAGAGCATATATGCATCTCTATTAAGAACTAGTGATTTTTAGTTTTCATT
>JABAYD010025001.1:0-12646 GCA_014822095.1 Diplotaxis tenuifolia | reverse complement strand
CAACATACAGCAACACATCTATGGTCCTGTTCACAAGAAACCTGCACCCAAAAAATCCAGACATATAGTAAGCACCAAAACACACACACAAAGAATCACAAACACAGTGAATACTACTGACTGACCCTTTGATTAACTCGAGGGCTTGGTGATTGACATAACCAGCTTCGACAAGGCCAGGGGTGTCGATAATGTTAATAGTGAAGCCTCCCATTGTTCTTGAAACCATCACTGGCCTCAAACCTTCCGCCTTAAAAAAAAATATTGAAAACATACATATCAAATGACTACACATTCAAAGACTAAAGGCTTTATAAAAATATAATACCTGGAAAGGACTGACACGGACGACTTGTTCGCCGATAAGAGAGTTCACAGTGGATGATTTTCCGACACCTCCTTTACCCATTACAACAACTGTCAAAGAGTTCATGTCCTGCAAATGCAAAATTACACAACATCCCTAATCACAAACATAGAAAGTGACTTATTAATTTCAAAGGGAGAGGGAAGAAAAGAAGAAGAAACCTTTTGCTTCAATTTGGTGAAGAATTCAATTAATTTCTCTTGGGTAGCTGCTGGAAATTGCTGAAACCCAACCCATTCACGAACAAGGGATCCCATCACTCGTAAACACCTTTCTACAGAACACAGAATTAAGTTATGTTTTGTATATAGCCTAGAGATGAAGATGATAGAGAATAAACGTAGAAAGCGAGAACCGAACGTATCCGAGCTTATGAGGAGGTTTAGGAGAAGAAGGAGCTGAAAGAGAGACCTTATCGGAACTCTGTTGTTTTAAAAGTTTTTCTTACTGATTATTTCATTTTAGTCCTTTATTTATTCTATTCTTTCTTTTACTGCCTTTAAACTTTGATTAATCATTTCATTCCCTCAAGTTAAAAATAAATAAATAAAATGGTCCGTCGTTTTTTATTTTTAGAGAAAGGCCATATATACCCATAATAGGTCATATTTGCGAAATGCCCCATTTACCATCTTTTTGTCTACATGAATAGTTGAATACCTTTCTTCTGATTTGTTGCTACATCATCTCTTTTCCAAAAGTTTGAGTGATTGCTTGAACAACTTGCTTATCAAGCTCATCAACATGCAGATGATCAACATACACTAACACATCTATTGTTCTGTTCACAAGAAACCTGCCCCCAAAAAATCCTGACATAGTAAACACCAAACACACACCAAAATTACAAAAACACAGTGTACTTCTCCAAAGAATATTACTGACTGGCTGTCATTCTCTGTAAAGTCGCCTTTGGCCCCTCTTGAAAGCAACCGGGTTATTTGAAACTGAATTCTTTTTCGGATTTTATATTATTATTGTTTTTTTTGCAAAAAAAATGATTAAACCAGAATCTATTAAAAACACAGATATAATTCTCGGGTGGAGATACATTCTACAGATAGACCATCTTCTAGACATTCAAATGAGCTAAAAGCATGACTCAAATTCGTGTGGCCAATTGGCTTTGAACCCGGATACCGTATTAAATTTATTTCCTTCAAGTACCACTAAGCCACCACCATTGGTTCGGATTTTGTATTATTGGTTCATGCATTTTAAAAATCTTAACAAAATCCATCGTTATTGATTTAAAAAAATTCCAAAGTCATTCAAATCTCTTGTTATTCTAAATCTAGTGTTACAGATGAATTATCTATATCTTTACTCACAATACACAAATTTCAAAATATCATATATGTATCCATGTAATTTCCGAAATCCATGTGATAAAGACTCTTGAAAATAATAATTATTCTTACAAAATATCTATTGCATCTTTTATCCAAATTATAATTCATTACAGTTTATATACATACCTTTAATACATACTTTTGTTTTGTTTTAGCATTAAATAATAGCAAAATAATATATGAATAACTAAACAAACAGAATATAGTTAAAGTTGTTAATATAATATCCATCTTACTAACATTATTTATATGTATCATCATAATAATAATAATAATAATAATAATAATAATAATAATAATAATAATAATAATTATTATTATTATTATTATTATTATTATTATTATTTATAAAAAAAACATATTTTGCAAAAAAAAATCATGATAAATTGAAAGAAGATTTAGAAAAAACTTTAGAAAAACACAAAAGGATGAAAAAAAGGTAATACAAATTCATGTAAATTTGTTACAATCTAAAAACATTATGATCAAATAACACAAGAAACAATCAAGAACTTATAATTCATAACTAAAGGAGAAGGAACGTATCCAAATGTCTTTACAAATCAAGCTTGCAAAAATAACCTAAAGTTGAGTTTTTTTTTTTTCATGTGGCCAAAGTTATAAAAACAACAAACCCAAGGGAGTCAATGGATTTATGAAACGATGCCGTTTTAGCTTTAGATGGTCGTTGTGATTGGGTTTGGGTGGGTTAGATTTTGTGGTTGGATCGTAAAAATATTTTAGATTACTAAGGGGCATTTTGTCCTTAGCCACATTAACCAACCATTTAAAAAAATCCCACAATCTCTCACTCTCTAAAAAAACTCCGTTTAGTCGTCTCTTGCTCTCGATATGATAACAATGACGGATGAAGGTAAATCTTAATCGATTCAATTTATCTCATATTTTCTTTTTTTTTCTCTTGATTTTGAAGACGATAACGGTCTATTTTAGAAAATGCTTCTCATATTTTCTTTTATTTTTTATTTGAAAGACAACATCAGTACATTGAGTAGAACCTTCGGAAAGGGTTTCGACATAATGATTGGATGGATTATGATGTTAATAAGGGACTGGGTATAGATGGTCAGGGAATGATCGATCCAGTTGTATGACACAACATGTTTGTTGCAATCTAAAAACATTATGATCAAATTTTATGAGTCAACAAATATATATTCATGATCCGCTTAACTTATAAAATCTATCAACTTTATAAATACAAAAACTGTACACAAATTTATCCACCACACCACCCCCTCAATTTCTTCAACAATGGCTAAAGATGAATATAACACGAAGAAAAACTTTGAATTCAAGTAAATAATTTAAATTGTTTCAAATTTCTTTTCACAAAATCATTTTTCTTTCTTTGTGTACAGTTTTTAGATGTATGAAGGGAATAGGACGTAGAGAACACCTTCTAGATGTATGACATGGGCTAAGTTCTAGAAGATTAAGGGATAAGAATAAGCATGATGATGAGGATCTGTGCACATGCCTTCCAACAGGGTGTGATACGGTTGTGGCCTCATTATATAACGTAGCATGAGTGTATGATGTTAGGAGATGTGAGAATACTCTAAAACAATTCTCTCAAAACCTTTGTAATTCTCTTGATCCTTAAGGAATATATCTTGTTTTTAGATCATTAGTTTTGCAAACTGCTGGTAACAGTAAGTCAAAACCTTTGTAATTCTCTTGATCGTTAAGGAATATATCTTGTTTTTAGATCATTAGTTTTGCAAACTGCTTGTAACAGTAAGACATTCCTCTCTACTGTCGGCACAAGTGAGAACATATTACCATGTACTACACGTTGATATTTTGACTTTGTCTCTTTTCTTGTCTTGGCTTCAAACATCACGGGCCTCTCTAGCTTGATGTTTTTCCTCTGTTTATTATTCTTCTGCTTAAACGTTTAGTTTGTGTTAATATGCTTGTGTTTTGTTGTCTACTTAAGAGCTTAATGATGTTTGGTATGAATATTATTACTTATTTTGTCTTTTTGACCTGGGTTTTGTGTTGATTATCTCTTCCGCAGCTTAGCAAGGCGTTAGTGCCCTACGAGAGCAGCGACAACGAAGAGGATGTTGGTGGCGTGAAACAGGTTAGTATCATGTTTAGTTTGTGTCTGATTGACTTGTTGAGCATTTGCTTGTGTCTGATTGGCTTAATGATGTTTGGTATGAAATATTATTACTTGATTTTGCCTTTTTGACATGGGTTTTGTGTTGTTTGTCTCTTCAGCAGCTTAGCAAGGCACGAGAGTGAAGAGGATGATTAGGCTTTCGCTGAGGATCAAAGTTAGCTGCAGACTTTTCTTTGAAGACAATCTCTGTCTCTCTATTCATTAGACACTAGCATGATACCGAGTGAATTTTTTAAGGATTTCCAACTAAGCGTCAAGGATGATGAGTGTGATATCTTAAAAGGGATCTTCTTGTTTGTTTTGTTTCAACACTGCTGAAATTCTTATTGATCAAGTTCTGGTTCCAAAAGGGGGATCCAAAGTGGACCCAAGAACCACAAATACACAAAAGTAAATGCAGGAAAATAAAGACACCAATAGGCATCGTAGGAAACAAGCATAACAACGAGCAAAGCAAAGTAAAAGGTGGGAGGAAATGAAGTAACTACTCCCGTCCTTTCTGCATCCTAGGCTTCCCGATTAAGTAAGTTGTTGTCGAAGCCAAGATGGACCGTTAGCTGCATGCAGTATAAGACTGATATAGTGTCTGCCTAGGAAGCCTTGTTCCTCTGGAGTCTGGACTAATAGACCTCCTCCTTGAGTCCTACTTCTTCTTCTTCTTACAGAGGCTTCAGGAGAGATATAGTGCCTGTCATTGGGAACTGCACCTAGACTGGCCTTAACAAGTTGATATGTAGCATTGAGGTTTATAGACATGTGTTGTGTTGCAATCTGTAAACACAGGAATCATTTAGACAAGTCAAACAAATAAGATTGTTCGGTAATGCAGGCATTTGCTACTTCTTGGCTTGATGATCATTTACAGTGATGTATGTTCATGTTTGCGAGTAAACTAAAGTTGATTTGTAGTTTATTTCTGAGTGATTGTCTGAGTATTCTCAATCCTTGATTCTAAAAACCATGTTGGTCTTCTACTTTTACCTCGTTTCTGGTCTTTTGTTTCATTTTCTTATTTATAAAGTCTCAGCCAAAATAACAACTTCTCTGTATATATATATAACTTGGCACTATGTTATTGTTTCCAATGAAAGAATCAAAATAATTTATAAACCCAACCAAAAGTATATGTCTACTAGTATTATATACCTTATAGCTTTTGATCATGTTCATTTTTACATGTTTCCTATCTTTTTACATATTATCTGTCTACTGTTTTTGTATCTATACTGTTTTCATACTGCACTATGTGTGACTAATGGTGGATACTTGAGGTTTTTCAATTTAATAGATTGCTCTGCGATAAGCCTAGCAGTAGTATTAGGACCTTGTTGCATGAAAACCTCGTAACCATCACCTAACAGACCAGTCCTATTGGTTGTAAGTTGCCAGAAAACTCCACCAGTACACGAGCCACCAGTTCTTGCACTGTCGTAGATCACATCATATACTCTCTTGTCTTTCTCCTGTTTTTGAGCTCTGTAATGGTAGCCTGATCTTGTTTTGATAGAGAGAGAGATAGCGTTAAAACCACAAGAAACGAGAAAAAAGAAAAAGATACTGAGTTAGAGACTGGTGATGACTTACCATGTATCTGGATAGATATGGATCGTGGCGAAATCGATTTCAGGAACTTGGTTATTGGAGATGAAATCTGTACCGGTTAAGACCGCGCCGCCAGGATTGTAAACCGTTCTGTCTGGTTTAGAATCTCCATAGAACCCTTCAAGTCCTATTTCGAGTAGATGGTTCGAGTCTATGGACTTCACATAACTAGCCATTTCCTTGACCCAACTCTGCACGTAAAAAACGACACCGTTTAAGTCAACACATACATACGTACATGTTGCATAATATACAGAGGATAGAGAGGTGAGAGAGAAACCTGTAGAATAGTACCAGTGGTATCGTTACAGCGAGGTTCGTTGATGAGCTCCCATGAAAAGATGGTTGGGTCGTCTTTGTAAACACGACCAGTGATTGTGTTTTTCCTTGTCAGCACGGTCTGTTTCATTGTTTTTTTTTTGTCAAACCGTCGGTTTAGTTCGGTTGAAGTTAGTCGGCAACGAATTTACAAACATTCCAATTCATGTTGGATTGGATTGGTACATTTGTCGTTTTGGTGATTCTTTAATTGATTTTAATCTTACCATTTGACATGTCAAAACCATCGGTTATCTCTCGTTAACGTGTACCCTACCCAAGAACCTAAACTCTTTGCCTTTAACGTTGCGTGTAACGTATGATAATGATGATCTCGAATTCTCGATTTATATAACTGATACTTATCCAATCAGCATATTCAATTTAACTTTTTAGTATATCTTGTTATATAGTATACTAACCTTCACGTGGTTCTTGTAGAACTGCTTGACAACCGAGTTTGTGTAGAACTCATCCGGTTCATCTAAACCGGCCCATTCCACATATTTCTTTCTCCCTCCAAAATCTTCAAAATTATTTACTAAACAAATTATCAGCTTAATCTTATATCTTCCAGCTTCATACACCACAAAGTCTAGTCCCTGCTCACAGCAGACTTTATATTAGTACTTCACAAAACGCAACTAGCAGTTATAATTAGCTGTTAATGTTTGATTGATCAACAACGGTATATTCCTGAATTAGTCAACAAACAGGTATCTTGTACCAACTTACATAAAATAATACGATTTGCAAAATTAAAGAACTATTTATCTTTTGTCATATCGGCATTATCGACTTTATATTACCGTGTGATAAGGACACGACAATTTTTTTCAAGCAAATACAAAAGGTTTGAATTTCTTTTGTCGGAAAGTAATATTTGAAATTTGAATCCTTCAATTAGATCAACAAACAAGAAATAAACTACAAAGAAACACCTATCAATCTTGATTTCTATTCCGTATATTTTAAAAGTAAAATAATTAACATATGTGATATAAAATTACGAATTTATTAAAATAGTAACTAACAGTGAGATCATGATTTAGAATCTATACTATAATAATCTATAGAATAGCAAAATTGCTGGATCCTATAAACTTTTTTTTTTTGTGAAAGGGTTTTGGATCCTAAAAACTTGCACAGGTGATAAATAATAGGCCATTTTAAAAAACTTTCATCATTTTATTTGGCAATTAGCCATCAAAAATATGAATTATGTGCCTGTGTATATGTGTATATGCATGATGATGAGTGTTACCTTGAAAACGTCTTCACTATAGGAGCCAGGTGAGATCTGAAGAGGAAGGTAGTCTCCTTCGTTGAAACCCCAAATCCTAGCAACGTTCATTCCAACGGCGGAGGCTTGCCGGAGCGCCGTCGTGACGGTGGCCCTTCCTTTAGACGCCGTATCAGCCGCAGTGGTCATCATCCAATAAGCGTTGAAACCGTTTAGGTAAACTTGTTCCCCGTTCAACACGAACTGCGTGCCGTTTCTCCCGACGAAGCCTGCTTTTTCGGCGACGATAATGCGGTTGTTTCCGACGAGAAACAGAAGAAGGAAAAAGAAAAACAAGACGGTGTTTAACATTGTGAAGCTTTTGCCGACTTGATAGAATAGAATGACACAACATGAAACTGAAAGACATTTGTGTGTGTGTTTCCGTTATTTATACATTACAGATGTCTTAGTGTTTACGTATTTGAAAAATATTATTTTGTCCCCATATTGCCTAATTATTTCAAAATCTATGTACACGTATTTTTGAACGCGTTAAACAATATTTTTCAAGGTTCAACAAAATCAATTTGCTGGACTTGTTTATTTGTGGGTTAAGAAAACTATTACTTTCCAGACTAAATGAATATATCCAAAGAATAAATATGTAGAACTTTCTTTTTGGTCGACGTAATAGACGTATTATCTTAGGTTAAGAAGCGTATATCTTTATTTTCCATTAAACGATGTCAGTTATTATATTCAATTTCGGTTGCGGAAATAATTTTAGTTTTTAACATTTAATTTAAATATTTTATGAAGTGAATGTTTAAGAAAATTATCTCCGCGAATAACATCTCTTTCGAATGAGAAATTATACAGTAGAACCTCTATAAATTAATACCGATAAATTAATAATTTCTTTAAATTAATAAATTTCGTCGGTTCCAACTTGAAGCCGGTGTAAAATATGACATACATCGATAAAATATTAAGATAATAAATTTTTGAAAAATCTTATATAAATATATAGTCTCAATATAAACATAGATTAATAATTAACATTTATAAACTCTATATAAATATAATTAATATATTTCATAGTTGGTCTTTTTTATTATATTGTAATTAATTTTTTGTTATTATTTTTTATTTTACAATTAAAATGTATTTATATTTACAGAATGCACCAAATAATCAAATTAAAATAATATAAATTTGGTATCAATAAAATTTAATCAATGAATATACCGTGAAGTCAATTATTTTCCATATTTATACATAAAAACATGTTTTAAAATAAATAAATCTAAAAAATGAAATTTTCGGTAAATTAATATCTCTATAAATTAATAAAATTTTAAAATTCCAATATTATTACTTTATAGAAGTTTTACTGTATATCTTTGGGTTAAGAAGTCGTCATTATAAATTAGTCCATATTTATTGAAGGAAATATATATTTTCAGTTTTATAACATCGATATGATTTAAGGTTGAATGATACAATACGAAATGACCACACTAATTATTGGCTTTTGCATATAAGCATGACACGCGTGTGGAATTGAGCTATCATACTTAAGCTACTACATGTAAGATTATTTTTCTCCTTAATTGTGTCAGTGACTCAATTATGTAAGATGGAATATTAAATTCAAAATCTCCAACAGAAATAATGATTGACATAGAGACAACTTCACATGAGTTTTGTGAGCTCCAAACTTCACAATAATAAAATTTATATATAATTTTGCACCATCCACATTTTCAAAGTCTAAATACAATACCTAAACCCCCATCAGTTTTGATGTCAAAAAAAAATCCCCTTTATGACCCCAATTATGTTTAGACATTAAAAATGTGGATGGTGCACCGACTTTATTTATATATAGAAAACTATATATGTTTTATTAACAATATAACATGTCAATAAATGAAATAAAATTTGTCGGGTAAATAGAAAAATAGCTATTGACAAAAAAAATAGCTTAGTCTACAGTGTTGACAAAAAAACAAGCTTGGTCTATAGTCTACACCATGTGAGTAAACATGTATTTTAGTTCATGGAATAAAAGAAATTTATTGGGGACGGTTATGCGGTAGGGTCGGATGTAGAAGAAAGAAGCAGAGAGAGGTATGAGACCGAGACCAACGATGAACGGTGGGGATCACTTCGAGCTTGTCCTCATCTCAAAATAGTCTAAGTTGCAGATGATATAGTGTGCATCAAAGGCTCTAAAAGTAAGAAATGGGAAACAATGTCAAGAACAAGACAACATAATTTCTAAAACCACCCTTATAATGGACACTATAGATGAAAACTTGATTTCTTGAATGAAATGTTACATAATTCGAATACAA
The DNA here is from genome assembly GCA_014822095.1 of Diplotaxis tenuifolia. Lineage (NCBI taxonomy): Eukaryota > Viridiplantae > Streptophyta > Magnoliopsida > Brassicales > Brassicaceae > Diplotaxis > Diplotaxis tenuifolia. The sequence goes on along the minus strand of JABAYD010025001.1, from coordinate 3,270 downwards.
ATGATGCCATCATGAAATCGAATATCCGGAGAAAGTGTTAAGCAAAATATCAAATTGTTACCAACGATCGAGTATCATCATCAAGCATTTCTTTATCTCCTCATCACACGGTTACGCTCTCTCTTGCGGAATCGTTCCATCATGATCTGATCAGTTGCAGCTTGTCTACTGTTCCCTCCTGAATCCGTAGTAGCATTACTATTACTAGCCGATGGTTTAGGTGCTTCGCCATCAGCTTGAGGCCTTTTATCTTTGTATAACTCAGGATGTTCTGCGTTGTTTCAAAAGCTGATCAGTACATGAATCCACACGCATATATAAGACTAACCAAAAGAAAATTGAGTTCATTAAAGCAAAACCTCTTCTAAGCTTTTCAGCATAGTCTTTCCCACGTTGGAAATAATCCGCACTGTAACTAGAAGGAATGTTGAAATCTGACTTTGGACGACTCATAAGCCTCTTCTCTTGCAGAAGCTTCTTTGCCGCTTCTGTTTCTTCAATGTTCTTCAGCTTGTATCTATGTTTGAAGAATCATACTATTAATCTCTGAAACAAACAAAAAGACTAATCTTCAAGCTATAGAAAAAGTTAATCATCATACTCGATAGGGAGTTGCACTTCTGCTATTCCAGTAGTCCACTGCGTTGAGCTCTCTTCAGAGCTACGCTTCTTAACCTGAGAAAGTTCAAAATCTTGTAAATCCTGCTACACTGTTGATACAAACAATCTAAACCACCTAAAAAGAAAACTTACTTTAAGGTGATCAGGTATCTGATATAACTCATCTTCCACACGCTTCAACTCGTTCTCAACCTCCTCAGCATCCTCAAGACTCTTGCCCCTTTTCTTCGCTAATTCTTGTTCAACGTACTTTACCCTATTGAATCAAAAACATAACGCTTACAATGACAACAAACTCACAAGCTTACATGTTTGTCTGAACAGAGAAGAGACCCTTACATGTTGGGATCTTCAATCAAAACAGCAGTCTCTAGAGCAAAAGTATCCTGCAACACAAGCTCCTCTTTCTCTCCTTCAGCTTCTGCTTTCTCCGCTGGTTTCCCTTTTCCCATGCTATTCTGCGCCGTAGATAAAGCTGGTATCCCTAGCTTCCTCTCTCTCAGCTTCTGCAGAAACTTTACCTCTTCCAATGCCAATCTGAAATTCACCCAAATTAACCAAAGACCTAAACTTTCTAACTACCCATCAAACCAATTGAAGAAACTCATACGACGGAAACTTATGAAAACCCTAAAACAAATATTGTTTTGAATTCCTGTGACTGACCTTCGTTTCTCTTCTTCTTCTGAACTCGCGGCTTTGCTTTGGTCATCTTCTTCTTCCTCCTCTTCTAAGGGACGTTTCCTGAAATTTCTCTTCGGAGGCATCGCAGAGAGTATCTACTAGCTTCTTTCAATTTCGATTGCGCTTAGAGAGCTGATCGGGACGCTGAGATTTCTCTCTTCAACCGACGAAGACGACACTTCTTCAGGCTTTGTATTGATCTCCTTAAGTGGGCCTTATTAGGCCCATATTATGTTTATTAATATAATGTTAAATTTTAAACATGTCTTATTTAGAACAATAACTAAGGAGTATATAGGATACATTTTATTTTGCAAACCAGCATAAACCAGACAATTATAGTAATGATTTCTTTTTAGTTACCACAACATTTATAAAAAAAAAAACATTTCAAAGTTGTTGATCGTGAAGTTACCACTTCATTTAATTGAATTATTTCTTGGTAGAAAGCCTTTCCTTAATCTTGTCAACCATCTTAGTTCCCACTTGAAAAGTCTTTGCCAACACATCTTCCGGCAAAGCAGGCTCCGACGCAAAAAGCGTGGCCGCAACGGAAACCGTTCCCGGTAACTGACTATTAAACGCAGACAAAACCGATGCTGGAGATTTTCCATTGTTCTTTTGGAAATGGACAAGCCCTCTTGGGAAAACAAACACTTCACCAGTCTTAATGGTTTTAGAGAAAAGCTTGTTCGATGTTGTGATAAACCCAACTTCGAGCTCTCCTTCGAGGACATAAACGACTTCAGTGGCTCGTGGGTGAGTGTGAGGTGGGTTTAAGCCACCCGGTGCGTAGTCTATACGTGCTAAGGAAACTGAGAGAGTGTTGAGCCCTGGAATCTTCTCCACGTTGGCTCCCGTCACGGCAGATCCCATCGTGGAGTTTATGACGGCGGGGTTTGAGATTCCGGCGAAGAAGAAGTCGGACGATGTGATGTTTGACATTTCTTTGCATGGGAACCCGTTCAACTTGGTTCCTGTAATATGCACATAGCTAGGGCCGTTTATTATGTAACACAAGCGTTTGTTTATCCGGTGTGTTAAGTTTCTTGGGCTTCCTACTTAAAACCAATTGGCAATTAGTGGATTGGCCCAAATCCCTTATATATTACTCATGTCCCTTACATCTTTCCAATGTGGGATCTTTTATCCCAATAGCTTCTGACTTTCATCAACACATTCAAACAAAGGGTTGTGTTTTTTTTTAGTATTTTATGAGTCAATTATAAGTTTGATTCAATATGATTAGTTATTGGCGTTGTTTAGACATTGTCGCAGCTCATTTTGCAACCTGTGAGTTCATGCTTTTTTGGTCAGGGGTTTGAAAAGATGATACACGATGGTAAAGGTGAAACTATGGCATCTCAATGTCGCAATGTGAGGTTGATATCAAATAATGCCGTATAAGATCAACTTAGTTATTCATTTATTTTTTATTCTCGCATCTATGTGTTTTACTATGAAGACTGTAACTTATAATATCAATGCTTTGACTATTGGAACTAATGTCGTATAACAAATTATTCACTTCTTTTTTAGGTCACCAAATTCAAAAATAGAAACTAAAAGAAGGAAAATGATGAAAATACTAAGATGGAAAATTCATAATAGCAAAAGAATAAGTAATTTCATTTACGAAATTAATTTTTTTGTTAAACCAAAAATCCCATGGTTTTTTTTTTCCTTTAAATCAAGAAATCAAGTTACATGAAATTTACAAGATATTGATAGAAAGAAAAATTAAAAAAAAAATATTAGATAATCAATACAAATTTATTATCATGAAAAAATATTTTGTGTAAAAGTGTTTAAACTTAAATCTTCTTGCGATAAATTTAGTATTATTTATTTAAAACCTATATATTTTTACTATGTCAAATTGAAATAGAAAAAGTAATAGTATATATACTATTACATTTTCCGAATTATTTTTTTTTTTGTTAATTTTGTAGTTTCTAAAAATAA
>JABAYD010024964.1:0-16335 GCA_014822095.1 Diplotaxis tenuifolia | reverse complement strand
AGATCTCCAAAGTCAAGCTAAAAGACTATAACAAAGCGCTGAGTGGGAGGCAACCCACTGTTAGTTTTGTTAGGTAACAGGAACAGATCCAAGAAAGATGAGTTTACCTAAGAATCGACGAGTTCTGCACCAGCATCGACCGACACTTGATCATTGTCGCTCAAAAGTTGTGTTCTATTGTTACATATGGTTATGATTGAAGTGGTTCCTTCACTCACTGGAGTGGTTCAAGTAGGAGGCTCTTCTGGTTCTGAAAGCAATTCTCCAGACAATGATGACATTGGAGATGATGATAAAAAGGGAAAGAAAAGTATCAATCATGCGCATTACAATGACATTCGCTGGCAAGGTATCTTTCTCCCACCTCCAGAGAAGTGGAGGATCTAGAAGCTATTTGTATCCGGGGCAGAAACAAAAACCACTAGATAAAAATATAAAAAATGTCATAAAACCACATAAATCCTTACAAATGTACCCTATTTACTCTCATGGATTGAAACCTTTTCACCACTGTTTTTTTAATAGACTCAAACAACTATTTTTTAATATAACATACTAAACAATCACTTAAAAGCTAATCTCCAATTTGGTTGTGAGTGGCTGTCTTCACTAGTTTCATTGCAGAAAAACACCTTTTAACACTTGCAAGTATAAACATGCAGCATTAAAACCAACTTTAAGACTCTATAAACTAAAGGATGTACAAGATGCTTTTTGGTTTCCACCATCAGATGAGAAAGATCCCCAAGATTCTTCAAATTCTTAAGCCGCTCATCGTTGTTTATAGTGTCAATGTAGATTCCTAGTTGATGTTCAATAGATAAACACTTCCCAAAGATAAAATCATCTCGATAGAATTTAACCTATCTAAACAGCTTTAACTTATGAAACTCACAGAAGTAATTGACAAAACTTAACGAAGCCATGCAAATAAGCAGCTCAATGTTTACCTCAGTAAATCGATCATTAAGCTCTTGAAGCTGAGAATCTCTAACAATGTAGAAACAATTAACCTTGTAATGATGGAGATTGGTTACACCTGTTTTTCTTCTTGGCTTTCTGAAATCCACAAATTCTTCATTTCAGCATTAGCATATTAGCATTATGCCTTTCACAGAATGATAAACCTTTACCCCAACAAATCCAATCCATCTTCTCAGAAAATTTTGCAACCCCCGCTTAGTTGAATCTACAAGTGACATGGTATTTGAAATATCTTGATTATTCATTTGCAAAGCCATTGACAGATTCCCAGTAACTCCTAAAATAAACAACACGACTGCAAATAGAACACGCAATCGAATGTGTGCAAATACTTGAGAAGACCATATGCTTGACATTTTTTGAGTCATCAGTGCATTCATCTTGAACATATTCAAGGATTTCATTGACTGAAGGAAACAACTCAACCAAACGCAGCAAGGTTTTATAATGAGAACCCCAACGAGTATTTCCGGGTCTTGGAAGAGAAACTTCCTAATTTTATCATGTTCCAGTGTTAACGTCACCGCTATCAATTCCTTCCTCCACATTATTTTGGTTCATATCAATGAGCATATCTTTCCTTTTGTAATAAGCCGCGACCACATTAAATAATGTAAAAATCCATATAAAAACTACTAAGTTTCAACGGCTTTTTCGCAACTACCACAACAACTAGCTGAAGTTGATGAGCAAAACAATGAACATAGCAGGCTGAACTATTTTCCATAGCAACCAATGCTCCCAAAACCTTTCAACCGATACTTCATATTGCTTACTCCATCATAACCTTGTCCTCTCATCTTATTCAGGCTTACCCATGTTTTGCAAATAAATCATCAATTGCAGATTTCAGAGGTACAAAAGACTTTTCTTTTACCTGAATAACCCCCACAAATCTTTCTTTAACTGATGTACATTTATCAAAAAATCGGAAAACAACAGTCATATGCTTTTTGTTAGAAAGATCTACAGACTCATCAACCATCAAACCGAATGCTCCATGATCGAATTTTCTATGATAGATTTAAATACTACTTGAGAAAAAAATGTATAATATCTTTCTGAATCACTTAAGAAACCATCTGGTTGTTTTTCAGAGCGTTCTCCAAAATAACAATTCTTACAAATTTTTCTTTATTAGTAGAATCTTTTCCTTCAACATGACAACATCATAATAAGTACAAAGAAACATCAACTGAAGCATTTAACCGGATGTAATATTCATTCTCCACCACATCGTCTTGCTTATCAAAAGCATGCACAATTGACTGACATTGATTCATCAAATCATCAAATCTTTTAACATCAATATATCAAAGTTATTGATTCCACCTACATGTTCATATAACACCTTAGATTTTTTTCAACAAGAAAACCTTCTGTCACAAAAGCATTATTTCCATCTTGATTTGGTATGTCATCTCTAAAAAGTATCAACACAAAAAAAAATTCTTTATCTTTTGAGACGTTGTACTCTAGTCGATTACGATACTTCTAAAACCAAGCTGGATTAAATCGCCTCATTGTTGTTCCAATATTTTTTTCTTTTGAAGAGTATGAACATATTGTTGACATGGATGTCTAGTTAAGTATTTTATTGTTACCATGTTTCTTTGATTCAGGAGAATGTGATATTTTCTTCTTTCAGTTGGATCCCATGGGAAAACATCCAAATCATCAGGTTATTCAAATTTCTTTTAGAAGCAAAAACACTTATTTTGTCATAATATCACTTCATTTATCTATCGATCACTAGAAATAGTAAATTAATCTAAAGTCAAATCCATTAAACCTTACTAAAGACAATTCCTAGGATCCACCAAATACTGAAGTACCTGTAGATTCCAAGTTTGCAATGCTACGTTGATGAGTAAGTCCACTTTAAATTCTTGGTACTCTGCACATGTTAGATCCATGGTCTTAATCTCGTGGAAAGTGCTATAGAATTCTTGCATTTAAAAAGTTTTAGCAGTCTTTGCTACAAGGTACTCCAAGTGGCGAATTCTGAATCTTGACAGTATATTCCTCTTTAAATGTTCAACAAAGATGCATGCCTGACTATTGGATATACATATATCCACATAACGTTTTTTCTAGTTTTTAATTCTCGCCCTTACCGCTGCCCATAATTTTAGTATGTAACCAATTTGATATTTGCTAAACAGAATGTTACCTTGCTAAGGTCTTTATATATAGATGTGTGCCTAGTAGATAGAACCATCAATTCATCATGATCCTCCACTAATTCTGACAAGTGTTGAAAAAAACACTCTCAAGACAAGTCGTTTTTCACTGTCCACAATGGCAAAAGCTTGTGGGAACTTCAACAACAACAACTGAGCAGAGACATTAAGCAAGTAACTAACATATTTTTCTTTCAATTGTCCCATCAACAACAACTACTTTTTTCATAAATTCATACTCCTTTATAGATGCCCTAAACACAACAAACATATATTTGAAACGGCGGTCATCACCCTCTACTGTTACTGTAAACCGTTCAGTTATCTTGTCCAGATTTGCAACTACTAACTTTTGTAGATAGTCTGGAAGCTGGTGGTAAGAGGATTAAGTAGCTTCTTTCGCTTTATCAATGGCGACATCCCTTTAACTTCATGCCTTCCATTATGATATATTTACGTTATGTTCACCACACATCAGCTACCTTATCTAGCGAAGCTTTGTTCCTCCGCAGACGCCTCCAAACCTACTTCTCATGAGCTCACCAATAACTGAGCTCACCAAACCATCTCCTTTTATTCGATACGCTAAAGAAAGTAGCTACTGCAACTTCTTCATAAACGGCTACAATATAGTTCAGCACACAAAAACCAACTACCGACGCTAAACTTCACATTGTCCGACCATATATCTTGCAACTCCCACAAACTGACATTTCATTAGAAAAACTACTTGACACTTAAGTTACTATTCCCGTTCAAATCCAACTTAAATATTCAACACCCACCGTCTGTGCTACTTCTTTCAAAGGATGTCTCATTTGCCTTCTCACCAGACTTGCTTGTTCCGAATCCTTTCAGTGCAACATAAATAGCTAACTTCATCATTGGTGGTACAGTGTTATCACATGCGATTGGCGAAATGAAAAAAAACATCATCACTTCCTTTGCAAAGATCACATTCATTATGCGTTCAGTTTGGGCTGAACACACACTAACGACAAGATATGGATCAATTATAACAATCGTTCACTTACTCACAATTCAGAAACAGAATTTTGGCTCGATTATTACAAAATTACTTTCATATGACGCTATAGAGTTTCCGATTGAAGTTACATCAAATGCATATGATGTTGCACCAATAGTGCAATTTGTTCGATAAAGGAATTGGTACCCTACCATGCACTTAGGACTCTTTGTTACAAACAATACACTTTCATCCAACCAGGTCTTCACATTCAGCAGCTTATAAAGATCTTATGTGTTTGAAATTATGGTTGGTGGTGTTTTGTAACAACCACTAAAGTATGATTACTTAAACAATAACTTTGCATAATGATCTGATCAAGTGTCTTAAAGCTCACTGTTTTATTAATAAACAACCTATAACTGAATCTTTTGGGTCTGTTATGAAATCCCACTCTTCTTCTCCATTTTTCTTCCATTCACCTCGCCAAAGACGTACACATCAAACCATCCTATATAAATGAACAAAACTTGAAGTCTCAAATTAGTAATCTTGATGTTAAAATACTTTACTGCTTTAAGCCGCTTTATATGAGAGCTCGTGTTCATTTAGAAATGTCAGGTGCTCCCAAATATCAATGTGTATGACAAATTACAAGAGATTAACTAATGACTGAAACGAGGTTAGTGCAGTAGAAAGAACATTCCCATGATCGAAAACACCATTTAATACTAAAATAAATACCTTCACCTCTTGCTTAGATTATGTGCGTGTCTACGGAGAGGACTTGCCGGCCGACTTCTTTTTATAACCAAACCCCGACATGAACTTTTTCTCTCTCTCCCCCCCCCATACAATTTTTTTTGTGCATGCTAACAAATATATTCTGCTTTGATTCTCCTTTCCATGTAGCCGTTTGTGTCAGAATTACCAAGCCCCTCATTCGCCACTTCTTTCCTAGCCAGCCTCACGTAACTGGGGAGGGAAAGAAATCTTAGGTTAATCACGAATTCCCCCAATTAACTTTAAAGCTCTCTTAGCTTTCAACCTATAGCCGGCCTACTCTAAAATGTTTTCTAAGCGACATAAAGACTGTTTTGTCATTTAGATTCTCATAGTTGCACTATAAGGCACACATAATATGTATTCATAGGTAATTTGTTAATTACTAACTTTTTAAGGTTTTTGGCCCGATTCTCTAATTTTTAATACCAAAAAGAATTGGCCAATCATTTACATTATGTAATTTCACTATAACCCTTAATTTTAAAATTCCTTTTGTTTCTTTACCTATACCAAAATTTTGTTGTGACCGACTTTGACAGGTAGAGTTGATGAAAAACAATAGTAGTCTGCTTTACACACTAATGAATATGTTTCATAAACTGATTGGTAATCAGAAAACGATTAATACATAAAATTATCATTAGAAATTATTTTTTATGTCATCAACATAAACAGACTCATACAAACACTGTAAACCATACTGGTAACTCCGCATCCATGTGAAAATAAATGGCAGTTGTTTCCTGGCACCACGTAATAGGCTATTCGCCCTTGAGTTCTATGTTTGTGGTACATGAATGATCTCTGTGTTGTGAAAGCTTCCCTTCAGGATCTTTATATCTTCTAAATAACTTGCAAAATCTGGCCATTCTTCTGGTTCCGACACCATTTTCACTAGTTGAGAACTGTCTGTTCCAAAAGTGACCTGAAACAGCCATAAGTTCCTCATACATTCCATTGCCCATATAAGCAATTTCACCTCTGAGTGAAGGGGTGACATATTAGCCCCAGTGTTTCTTGCCCCCATTAATTTGTCAAAGCCTTCTAGCGTACTATACCAACCTTGTCCTGGAAAATTATCCTTGTCTTTCCATGACCCATCCCTAAAGCACCATCTTCCTGGTATGTCTGGTAAAGTCGTGAATCCTGCCTCCATATTTTGAGTCAATTTTAGAAAATGTCCATACTTGAACCGCTGTTGGACATTCAAAAATACATGGCTTATTAATTTTTCGGTGCACCACAGTGATACAATTACACATCACCTTGCATCCCCCTCCCTCGCAGATTTTTCTTAGCTGTTATACATCTTGATACTATTTGCAATAGAAATTGCTTAATTTTCGGGGGGCATCGTACTGTCCAGCAATACGCTTTCAATGAAATGACTGTGGCACCTATAATTGATTGTGATTTTTCCTTGTCATGATAGACTTGTTCCACCTGGTATCCAGACTTCACCATGTATTTCCCAATATTTGTGAAGTGCCAACCATGACTATCTTTCAACTGAATCATGTTCAGGGGAATAATTTCTATGATCTTCACATCCCGAGGATCCACCAAATACTGAATTGCTTGCAGATTCCATGTATGCGATACTGCGTTGATGAGTGAGTCCACTGTAAGGTCTGGTAGGGTTAAGTTGATTAATGTTTGCTAGTTTCAGGCGAGTGGTTGGGAGCAAGGATCATTCCATATTTATATGGATGATCCTGATCCCACCTTTTTGACTAGTCCTTTTGCAAACCAGAGATCTAGCAAAACAATACTATGCCAGCCCTAAGACATGAAGTATGATCTAACTTTTTTCGGGGGTGAAGCGTTCTTTAAGGACCGACCTTTAAAAACTTGAGAAAATAATGTATTTAGCTTCTCGATCAACCGCCAAAATTGCTTTCCAATCATAGTCGTATTAAAATCTGTGAGGTTTTTAAAACTAAGCCTCTTTCATCCTTATTTGTACATAATTTATACTGCGATTTCCAATACATTCTTGTGGTACTTCTTCTTGGACTCCACCAGAATTGTGCCACTACACTCGTCAATTTCTTCATGGTAGCTTTTGGCAGACTATAACAAGACATCACATTATTTGGTAATGCTATAACCACCGAGTCTGTAATAACTTCCTTTCCCCCCCCCCACCCCCTTGGTTAAAAAAAATTAAGAGTCCGTCAGTTGACCCTGTTGTTCAAACGATCTTGAATAAAACCAAAACTTGTGTTTTCGATCATCTTAGACTCTCGAGTATTCCTAAGTATGATCTCTTCCCACTTAAATTAGGTATCCTAGTATATCCCGAATTCCTTTAATATCCTGAGAATAGTTTGACACTTCTCTTTATGGGCCTTATAGAAAAAATGTTTCATCTGCAAAAGAACAGGTAGGATATCTAAGGACAAGCCCTTGACACCTTCATTCCCATTAGTTTTTTCTCTCCATCTCAGCTTTTAATATTGGTGATTACTTCTTCGTACACATGATAAATAAGTAAGGTGATAAAGGGTCCAAAGGCGAAATCCTCCATGTGTTATTATGCCTTCTAAATAAATCCATTTTTTGTAGCCTGTATAAAATTTCATTCCACCTTGTCGTACGCGTTGTTCATATCCATTTTGATTGCCATATATTTGTTTTGACATGATTTATTGGCCCTTAACCCTTCCAGTAACAAAAGCCAATTGTGTTTCCGAGATAAGTGAAAGAAGATAATCTTCAAACTCCGGCATAAGACCTTATAGATGGTTTTGTATTCCACATTGCAAAGACGTATAGGTCTTAGTTCCATCATCCTTGTATGCCTCTCTATTTTAGAAATCATACATATATTTGTAATATTTACCCGTGGATCCATTTCCTTAGAAACAAGAAAATTATTAACCAAGTCAAGCAAGTCCTTCTTAATAAGAAGCCAATAGTGTTGAAAGAAGAGGGTTGCCATTCCATCTAGCCCGGAGGCTTTCTCTTGTATCCTACATTGCAAAGACTTATAGGTCTTAATTCTATCCTCCTTGTAGGCCTCTCTATTTAGGAATCATACACATATTTGTAATATTTAACCGTGGATCCATTTTCCAAGAAACAAGAAAATTATTAACCAAGTCAACCAAGTCCTTCTTAATAATAGGCCAAGAGTGCTGAAAGAAGAGGGTTTTCGTTCCATCTGACTCGGAGGTTTTCTCTGGGTGCATCATAAATAGAGCATGCTTTACCTCATCCTCTGTCACATTCTTGAGCAGCCTTTGATTCATCTGGCAAGTGATAGTCAGTGTTATCTCTTTCAAACAATTATTGAAGCCTGATGGATAAGTTGTACTAAATAGATCCTCAAAATAACTCAGAGCTACATTTTAAACTCCTTTTTACTCTGTTACCCAATGTCGGATTCATCGTGTAACCCCAGAATCCTACTACGAACACGACACTGTTTCATTAAGGTATGATAAACTTTGGTATTTAGATCTCTTGACGTATACCATATATTCCGGATTTTATGTTGGCAGTACTCTTCTTCATCCTTGTATGCTTCTTGCAGTTTTTGGGAGATCTTTAATATTTTCTCTTAAGATATATTATTGTTTGTTTGTACCTCTTCTAGAGTTCGTTGACGTTCACCAAAATTTTCTTTCCCATATCGAGGATTATTTTTCTGCCAATGAGTGATTTCGTGATGACAATTGCCAGTTTTTGTAACAAAATTCTCAGATCCGCCATCAATACATTGTTCCCAGCCCCTCCCAATGGATTCCATAAGACCTTTCTGTCTAATCCATCTTTTTAAACAAACCTACATTGACCTACCTAGTCTTCTGAGAACTTTATCTCCAAATAAGCCACTACTGGTTAGTGGTTGGAACTTACAAGATCGTGGAAAAAATGTGTGCCAATCTTCGTTCGCTAATAATGCTTGGTCTAAACGACTTTGTACCATTTATGTTCATCTTTCTCCTTACCATGATATTTGATTCTCTCGAACTGAAAACTTCAGTAGGCCATAATTTCTAATCATATTATTGAAAGAAATAAAAGAATTTATATCGTTTTCATAAACAAATGTCAAAAATATTGTTTTCCCAAGAGTGGTTATCTATCATTCCGTTACTCGAATGTAAAATTTTAACTTGAGTATGATACTCCTTATTATAGTAAAAATCCAGTCTTCCGTTTGCCCCATTTGGATCAACCGTAACAAGATTGTCAAAACCAAAGTGTGATTGAAATCCTTGAATAAAATTTAAAGTATGATTTGTTTCCGATAAAAATAATAGATTTGAATAAAATGGAATATATAATTTATTTATATCTAATATACATATATATACTATTTTTTATAATGTTGTTATTAAAAACCATGACTCGTATTTAATTATATAAATTAAATTTAGACTTTAACTATGAATTATTATTCTCTTTATAATTCAAAATGCTTAATTTGTAAATTCATTTTTAAATATATATTTTAGAAATAAACATAAAGTGTCGATATTACTAAATAAAATAAATTAGTTATATTTTTGTTTATAACATTTAAATTAGTTGTATATAATTGTTTTTTTAACAATTTAAAAATAATTTTTCTAAAATTGTACTAAAAGCTTAAGATTAAGACCATTGAGCATATAACATGTGAAGTTTATTAGCATATTGTAAATGGTTTTTGAAATGCTTTTATGTTGATTAGATCAAGGCTCTAGTAGAAACTCTGTGAGAAAGATTAGAACTTTTATCTTCATTGTTTTCTCTGTTCATTTATATTATAATTGATCCCGAGTATTCTAAATGATAAATGAACGTAAGCAAAAAAAAATGAACAGACCATAAAAACTTAAACTAAAGTAAAAGAATTAATTTCGGGCTGATTCATTGTCCTGAAAAAAAAAACCACGATCACGTATTTAGCAAACCTTAGAGCAAGCTCCAAGCTCGGACCCACGTATCCACTTGACATATTTCATTGCCCCAAACATTCCGCAGAGTAAGCCCTGAAGCTTCCATCTCCACACACTGTTCTCTCTCCACATGCTGAATCATTTTCTTGTCCATTGAGCTCGCCGTAACATCCTGCGCAAACCAGATAATAGAAAATAGAAGAGGGAACTCGGTTTTAGTTCTACTCAGAAATTTGAAACACAAGTGTTGTAACAGTCTTATAAACTCAGTAATATGATTAGCCTACACAAAATTAAACCATCTCCGACCTCTCCCTCCAGCTAGGAAAATGAAAACGCAATCAAATCAAGGAGGATAAAGAAGGTCAAACGTACCCACATGGGGCCGGTAGTCGCATTTAGTATCAACCACTTGAGGAAATCATCCTCTGACTTGGAGAAAAGTTGTTGTGAAGCAACATCAATGGTGACGCACTGAAAGGGTGCATCATTCTGTGATCCTTTGACCTTTATCACTATTCTTTCGTGAAACCAAACAATTTTTTCAAGATGGTAAGCTATTGTGCTCCGGCTGCTGTCGTTTCTGGTCCACTGGGACACATCAATGTCGTTGTCAGGTAACTCTTCGTGTAGCCTAAGAAATGTAAACGCTGTTTCCCCACTCGTCCAGCAAAGAAAAGTTGATGATCCGTCATCTAAATAAGGAGAAACAATGGGTAGTCAGGTGTACCTAATACACACGCATATATTATTAACCAATTTATCAACTGACACGTTCTCAAGTTTCCAACGGTGACTCAGGAGAATAAAAGTATCCTTTCAGTAAGACAGAAGATGATCCAAGCATAAATGTATAGTCTCGTACACAACTTTATATGTTTTTGCCTTTCAGTATTACTCACATACACAAAGCTTATTGGGAAGCTCGTGGAAAGATGCTATACACAGTGAACGTAAGTATGGTCTACATGTTGAAGACTGAATAAGAGAAATTCTAAGAAATAGCAGTTGTTTCAATTATCAGTCATATAAGTAGGATAATTTAATAAGATGATTTTAAGAGTGTAAAAGAAAACAAAACGCGAATGTTCCAGTTGATTAGGCTCAATGTTCTCTTTCATAGCAAGTGTGACTTACCTACCACAAATCCTGCAAGCGGTATATCGATATTGTCCCCACATATGTCTTCATCAGATCCTGCTTGGAGAACCAGAAGATGAACTGAAAGAACCTATTGCATCAAATAATATATATAAATAAAGGAGGCCTTTAAGACAATACACATGAATAAAACTAGAAAGCAACTTTGCTAATCCATCACAAGATTACCTTGCAGACAAAGTTAATTTGCCGATTATCCTTGTGTCCTGAAGATTCCTGATGACTAATTTGAGGCAGACCCGCAGCAGTTTGATGAGTCGGTTCTTCTAACGCTGGACCATCCAAGGCTTTTCGTGAGTTTATTTTGACAAAAGATGCTGATGACAATAGAAACCTGTTTTCCTCTCTATAGAAACAATAACGCAAGACACTAAAGATAAGTTCGTCGCTCATAGAAAAGCCGATTTATCAAAGGCTGTTATTTATGTATAATACCTAGTTCCAAGAACCCGGTAGAATGTTGCATTCACCCCAGGGCCAAATCCAGTGAGATATGAGTGCCTTCTAAGTGGACCAAAAATTATTACCTGTAACACATCTTTTAGGAAAGTTACAAAAGTACAGACAGCACAGAGAAAAAAGTGTGATATGTACTCACAATTTGATAATCGACGCGAACATGAATGCAATAGCTGTTTCCCTCAGCATCAACAGCATCAACTGCTACAACATCACCTCTGAAAGTTGCTAGGTTTCCCTCAGGAAACAAGCTGTTGTTAATAGGTGGTTGAGATGGCTCTGCATGCATGATAATCTCTCTATCTTTTCCAGCTGCGACTGGCTTATTAAGTTCGTCCAAGTCCTTAAGATATACTGAGAAGAGAATTTCTGCATCATAAGGGAGAAGAAGCGAAACATCTAAGAAACATTCGTTGTTCCACCGCAGGAGATGGTTGAGAAGACACCGGAGGATATACATCCATAGATCCATCATGGGATAAAACTTCATCAAAAGAAAATTCTAGACTCCAGAAACGTGATTCGGGTCTAATACAGATTTTGTCATTGTTAGATATGCTAGACCGTCCAAAACAAAAAGAGTCGTCAATGCCATGCTTTATCAAATAGCAACCGCCAATCTGCAACCCCTGCCGTAACAAGGCAAAAGCAGCATTAAATGTAAGTAATAAGTTATTTTTGCAGGCATGTTTTTACGAGAATCAATGTTATTGTTAATGACAAAGTAATACTTACATTATAGTTTTTGCATTCAGGTATGAATTCTAACAGCACACGCTTCACAGTGCACATGTTACCACTTTTCTTTTCCTTTAAATTAGACAGAGTTGCTGCTATGGCCGAACAGTGACTACTTGCACATTGGATGGTCATGTCGCAGGAAATCTCATGGGGTACAGACAATACTCTTTCTCTCCCTAATGAATGATTAGTTTTACATCTCTTATGTGGATGTTCTTCTTGGGAGGTTTTGCTTTCATCAAATTGGGGAGCCGCTGCTTCTTCTTCGGTAACAGTGCAAATGAGTTCCCATGGAATGATTACAGCTTCGATGAAAACACTGGTGCAGTCAGGCATTCCTGGAAGACCCTGGTGGAAGTTCAATAATTATAAAAGTTAAGGTCTTTATTTAACATTAGTAGCATAAACAACAGCTTCTCTTTCTCGAACCAAAACAAATAAACAATAGTGACAATAGGGAGATTGCTTTTTGAGATATAAGAGCATACCTTTTTGAGAAATGGAAATTTATGGGTCACCCTAAATAAGTGAAACCTTCCCCCTTTGAACACATTGAGATCATGCCTCCACTCATTAGACTGATCCACGAGAACAGTTCTACAGCTTGCAGCACCAAACGATAGAGAAAATGGCATTGTCAAGGTGTTATCTCTGGCCAATGAAGTGGGATCAACCAAAATTCTACAGTGACGTGGCTTTTGAAGAAATGGGATATGGGGCATTGATTCAGGTATTTCCATAATGAAATCGTAATCAGAAACCTATAATGAGTATAAGATAAGAAACTGAATATAACAAGCTCCGTACTTTCAAATGCGTTTGAAGTACATAACTAACCTCATATATCCTGCAGGAATTTCTATCACTTAGAAGGTCTGGCATCAGAACATTAATGCTGCTAGTTCCGTCTTGCAACTGTAGTATTCCAGAAGCTGAAATCTATAAAAAGAAGTAAAAACGTCACAGTTAAACAAGTGCACAAATAAAGGAAAACAGAAACCTTGTAGATACTAAGTAAAGATATTCACCCTATCAAGGTGACAAGTTGACACCGACATCTCAATAAATTAAAACAACATTTCTAATCAAGTTAACCGATGGCACCGGATATGCATATTACGAGTAGTATACCTTCAATCTTCCAAGCAAGATAACACCAATATCTTCACTTTTTAAAATCTTTACATTTGTATGACCGTATCTTTTCCGAATTAATGATGTATGACTTAAGCAATTACTAGCAAAAAACTGGGTGTCATCTTTCTTAATCCGAGAAAGCAATTCATCCAGCAAGACTTTGTAATGGTGGACAAAACTTGAGATAGGTATGACCTGTTTGTCGAAAAAGGGTGGAACCAATATTATAAGATCTGAAAATTCAAGCAACTAAACCTGTTCCAGTCGAACCATGGTCCACAAATGAAGAGACTTACCAGTTTTAGGTTGCAATCACGAGCTTCACTATTGCATCCGCAAGATTCATGCATGCAGAATTCAGTAAAAAGCCCGCACTGAGAATTTCAAAATTTTGGATATAATCAAATAGATGAGCATGATTATTACCCTAGGAAGAGCATAAAAAGCTATAGATACCAATTTACCCTAGGTTGAAACATGGATGGTGGTATTCGTGACTCTGCATACATCTTTGTCAGTTCATCCTCCTGATAAAACCTCAGGAAAATGAGAAAGGCCACAATAAAAACACAGAACCAAGCCTTCTTTCAGTTAGTTACCTGGCATGATCTCAAGCTTTCCTTGTCAGATGGCATTCCGTTAAAGTTTTGGAAGCATGAACTGATAAGTAGTGTCCTGTGACGCATAGTTTTGCAGTTATCAGTCATGAGTCATAAACTAGAATCAAATCGCTTAATGTATTGCTCCAACCATCAGAGAGAAAAGGTACCAAAATCTGGCAGGAAAGGACAAGGAGTCAACGAATCGACTCAGAGATGTCTGCAAACATGAATCTACAAGACAACTGAAGGACCAGCTGATAAATCTCCAGACATGAGAAAGCATCAATGATTCACTGATTTATAACAAAACCATACCTCGTTTCTAGAGGTGAAAATTTCTCAACTGTGACGCTGGTCTTAAAACATGCCCCAAGTATAAGCACTTTTCCCCAAGAAAATTTGGTATTCACAAAATGTACATTTCTGACAAAAACCTAGCAAGTAAAACAATCAAATATCTCAACTCTCAAACAGCACAGCTAAACTAACTTCTCAGATACTTACAGTCAAACACTAAACTGAGAGCAAAAAGGAACTTTCTTACAAGGGAACCAGTTCGGATACTGTGTGATCTGCTATGTATCTGATCCGTCAATAAAAGCCAGACATCTTCATCCAGCTCAACAAGCTTCCCTTTCAAGTAGAAGCCTTTGACAAATCCAAGGTACGAACCGCAGTTACCTCGGCCATCAACAACACTTTTCAAAACTTCACCTTTCTCAGAAATACAAGGTGAATGAAGAACAGAGTTCTCAGTCGTCACAAGCACCAACAGAGAATCATATTTGCTAATATAAACCAACTTCTTCATCATCCCTGACAGAGCAATTTTTCTTCCAACTAGCTTCACTATGGCAGGGTGCCAGCTCGCAGCCACTGAACCACAGAAGTAAACGAAGACTGACTTCTCAAGACAGTGTCTACAATCAATGGAATCCAACACATCCTTCCGTCTGCATTCTTTACACTCACAAGCCATTACCTTTACTAAAAATCCCTTCACAGGAACGTTTACAGAATCATCAGAACCCAAAGGAACAACAGACACAGGGCTAACAGAATCCAACACACCACGGACGCTATACCGTGACTTACCACCATCACCATTCTCTACTGAGCTCCGAGGAGGAACCAAAGGAAACGAACACCGAGAGAGAAACTCAACAGTATCCTCCACGAGTCTCCACTTGATAATCTCCAAAACCCCACCGTGATGCTTCCTCATAGGAATAAAATTCCAAGAAAGAACACGTATCTTCCTCCCAATCGCGCGAATTTCGAAACCGATAATATCGCAGCAGATCGTCAAGACGCCGTCTGTGAATCGAAAGCAGTACCGATTCGGACATTTTAGGGTTTCGGGAGGAAGAGATAGCGTCCCGAAGATAACCGCCGGGTAATTCAAGGGTGCGAGAAATTTACGGCTTGAGTTCGAGTTGACGGTACGGGGACGTGGTTGAGGGTTTCTAGACGATGAATAGAATAGGGAGGAAGCACCGGTGACGGCACGGCCTTCGTTGACTAGGTCTGAAATTGTAATGAGTGTGGCGTTCTCCATTAATCAGGGGCTCTTCGGTGTTAAACATAAAAACTATTGCAATTGTAAGATTTTTAGATTAAAGTACAATATAAATTACAACGTTTGAATCAAATCAAGTGAATCGATGACACCGTCATACAGATTATAATCTTCTTAATTTAATATTTGTATTATTTTTATGTTATTTTTTTTATTCAAACATATTATAATGTTTCCAAGATCATTTACTAAGGTTTGTGTCATCATTGTAGAATCTATAAAAAACTTTTGTGCATTTATTATCATCTATATAATTTTGGTTGCATGGTTTTTTAATCTGAAAGTATCTCCAACCGAGTTATATATTTTTCAATACTTTCCTATAGTTTAAAGACTTATAAGATGAGTTTCTCCAATGTATTATCTATTTTAAGAGAAAATGTAATGGATAATATTTCAATCTCTATATTTAGAGACTAAAGTAGCAAATCTATGTATTTTCCTATAAAAGTAGAGAAATTTTATTACAAAATGATACAATTAAACAAATCGACCTTTATAATTTAATTTCTTTATAATAAAAATATATATAAATTAATATTTAGGTAAATTGGAAATGATCTTAGTTGTTACTAATGAAAACATTGAATCATCATTTTATCATTTAATTTAGAGGAAATAAAATTATTAGTATCTTATGCAGTTTGAAACTGTTGAGGACTAAAAGTTTCTGACTTATTCCTCCCAGGGTCGAATCAGTGGAATGTCAGTTTGCTCATTCAGACATTTTCACCTCAGGATGTTCAAAGGATATTACTTTTAAAACCAACACTACTAGTTGAGGACTCACTTCGATGGGGATTCACACCAAATGGGTCATATACAACTCGTAGTGGTTATAAGT
>JABAYD010024953.1:0-23440 GCA_014822095.1 Diplotaxis tenuifolia | reverse complement strand
GTGTGTGAATGCATTAATTGCTAAATCATTGTAAGACCGACACGTGTCAACGCATTTATTATAATGCTTCTCAAATAATATATATGGGATGTTTTAATTACATGTGTGTTTCGTTGGTTTGAAATTTTGTATTCTACTTTATTTTCAAGAAAATTTTCATTTTTGCCAGTTTTATTTGATGTCCTTGTGAACAACATATGTTATATGAATCCATGATCCTAAAAATCGGTCTAGGTGGCAAATCGATCATTACCGAATTGATTTTCATAAAACCTAGTTTATATGATTCAAATTGATTTAAATCATTCTAATTCGGTATGAATGATTTCTAATTAGAATTTAATCAACCCAGTTTAGTGTAATTCTGTTAAATTAACCACTAATGTAATAATTCATCAAATTTGTTATATTTTATATATCTACGTTTAATAATTTATCAAAATAATTTAATAACTAAAGTTAAAAACTAATATATCTTACATAAATGTTAAATATGTAAAAATAAATAATTGATTTGTTAATGCCTAAGCTCGAATAATTTGCCTAGTTGCTAGTCCTATACAAAGCGTATCGTTATCGCCTAATGATTTCTTGAACATTGTGTGAATTCACTATTTGAGTGGTGAACCAAAGACCACATTAGCATAAACTAACAACTTGACCAGCCGAAATAAGACATTTGATCAAATTAAACTGACTTTTAACAAAAAGATTGGATATCAAAATTTAAGCCAATGGAAGTAATTGGATTGATTGAAGTCGATTACATTCATTACAAGAAATAAGAGTTTTAATAACAACTAGAACTTGATCCGCACACCCGTGCGGGTATTTATTTTCACTTTTATATATATAAATATTATTTAAATGTTTATTAGTTAATATTTTAAATATTTATTATATTTTAGTTTTTTTATAAACACTATTGTGAAATAGTTTACATGTTGTAAAAAAATATTGACCCGTGCACCATATTAAACTTTCGACAAACATTAAATCATTGATATGTTTGATTAATATTTCTTTTAACACGAGATCGTTTACTTATATTTTCAATATTTTGATTACATATGGATCATATGTGAGATTTAGAAACATAAAAAAAAAAGAAAATTCCATTATAAACATCAATAGATTTTTTTTTAATTATTTAGTAGTAATTGTTAAACATATGTTTTAAGCTTTGAAAGTTGAATGTGTGGAGTTTATATGATAATTGAAAAATATTATATTATATTATAAAAAAAGTTTTTAAACTTCAATTTTCCTAAAATTTAGCTAAATCATTTTAGGAAATATGTTAATCACAAAAATTTAGCTAAAACTGATTTAGAAATTGATTTAATAAAATAGAAAAAGACAATGATTACTTAAAATTAGGATTAGTTAATTTTCAGTGGCATTGGATTGTAAATATTGTGCAAGTTTAAGGGAACGTTTATATTTTGTACTTCTCTTTTAATAATATAGATAATGGATAGCATTTTTTATTTTCCTGATAAGGTTAATATTATTGTAAAATAGATGGAGAATTGGTATATTATTATTATTGATATCATGAGTTCCTTTCTGTAAAGATAACAAGAAATGATAAATGGAAAGTATACAAATCCTAAACCAACTAGGAATAAGAAAAGTACTACAAATAAATGGAAAACATGGCTCCAACCACCTAAGGCAAACACTCTAGCCGCCTAGGGCCAACCCAACACCATAATCTGATGGACCTTTGTCTAAGACTTGATTATAGGTCATCCACTATATGATTTATACAAATATACCCCTTAGTTTTAGATAATTTTTGTTAAAATGCAAAATCTATATTTGGTTGGTTTGGATTTAATTCTGCAAATGTTTTTTAAAAACATAGCACTATCAGTTTTGAAATGCTATGCATAATTTAGGCGGGAAAATAATTTCATTTTCCCTCTAATCTTTATTTTAATTTCCCTCTCACTATATTTCATTTGTTAACCCTCTAAAAATCCTTAACCTAAAACTTACATTTTAAACATAACCCTTAAAACTCAAATATTTCTTAATTAATCTCAAATATTATTTTATTAGAACAGATTGAACCCCTAAAACCCAAACCCCAAATAATTTACTTCAAACCCTGCATAATATACAACAAATTTTAAATCTTAACATTAACCATAAAACTCTAATCTTTTCAGAATTTAATCTTAAATTTTCAGTTTAATCTTTTTCAAAATCTAAACTATTAAAATAAAAGTACAAATTTCAAATAACCCTTAGTATTCCTTAATAGTTACATCTTTATGTCATTGGATTTATTTGTTATTTACTAAGTTATAATTACATTTAATAAAAAATATTCCACTTACCTACTTATACGGAACTAATCCATATATGGATTTCTAAATATGAGATTTTCCTTTTTAATAGCACAATCCTCACTGAAAATATTGATATACGTATAAATATATCTGAACTTGATTTGGAATATTGGAGGCTGACCAAATGCGATCCAAGTCACGAGTTCATAGTGGTGTGTGGATTATTATTTTTTGTGGCTATAATGTGGACATACAGTATTTTGATTTTTGGGAAAAAATTTAATCGAGCGTTAACAGAAAAAACAAATTCACATAGAAAAAATTATAACAGAAGCAGAGTAGAACCCATAGCTTCGGAGCTATGTCTTTCGATATATACGATAAACAGAACGCATGCACTATGATTTGGGGAGAGAGACTTGAATGAGTTTGAAACCTGTGGATGATCTCCCTCAAAATATCGTAAGTCACTATATGGTAAGCACTAACTGTTGGCTCATAAAGTGACCAACGCATATATAGTATTAGTGAATTTCTTTATATATAATAACATGTTGTTTTTATTGATATTATAACAAAGCTCAATGGTAAACAAGACCTAAATTAGAAAAAAAAAACTAAATGAGCCTTAATTATTGTTATGGTTTATAGATAACTTTTGGTTTTATGATTAGTCTTTGCCATGCTTGCTAAAGAGTTTTTAAAGCATTCGCTTAGGGCAACATTTTTATGTTCATAAGGCATATTTACAAAAATATAGTTAATTGGTTAAACACATTTTGCTAAGTATTCTTAATTTACCTAAATTAAAGTTAATATTTAAGATTGGTTATCTCTACAATCACAACTTAATTTTAAAAATCTAAATTATTAAAATAAAGGCACAAATTTGAAATACCCTTTTAGTTTTCCTCAATAATTATATCCTTATGTCATTGGATTTATTTGTCATTTACTAAATTTAAATTACATTTAATAAAAAAATATCCCACCTACCTATTTATAAGGAACTAATCCGTATATGGATTTCTAAATATGAGATTTTCCTTATTATAATATAATCCTCACTGAAAACTTTTTAATAAATACAAATCTTAAATCTAATTGCAACTAACCAAATAAGTGAAGCTATTAAAACTAAAAGGAATGTGCATTAATAACTTTAATATATATATATATATATATATTCCTTACATATAGAAATGTGTATAACTTTATAATAAAAAAATTATCTAATACCTATTTATTTATTATTAAGAACTAAAAACGTATATGCAACATAAATAATATTTTATTATAATAAATAAATAATTATAAACAAACAAATAAATTATATTTCACCTTCATTGTTATATAGAGATATATATATACAAAAAAAAAAAGATGACAATTTAAAAAAAATGATGCCTATATTAAATATCTGTTAAATATTGTAAGCGTCAAAATATATACAATAAATCATATATACATTTTTTAACAACCCGCATAATCTAGTTTAAACTTAAAACTAAACTCCAAACAACATACTCCAAACTTATCTTGATTCTCTAAACTTCAAACTATACTCGAAAATCTTATACTCTACTATTTTAAAAATAAGTTTAAAACCTTAAATTCAAATTTTAAAACGGAAAGTCGTTTCTTGTACAAGTAACACCTCGCCGTCTCATTCAAACTAAAGTAAGGTCTTGTTTCTGATGCGAATGTTATGCACAAGAGAGTTTCTTCTTACCAAGTTTTGAGCTTATTTTTTGTGTATCAGCTATTTGATGAATTTGCTTATTGCCAATAACTTATTGGCTTATTTTGTTTTTTATAGCTCAAAGCCGCAATGTAATCTTACTGGTGATACTGTAAACAAGACTGAGGAACACATTTGGAAGCATATCAATGGACGTTGCTTCTTCAATAAACTTGGTCTGTAATTTTAAAATTTGATGATGAAATGTTCTTTACGTAGAAAGACTTGCTTGCGCAAGTTAGCTATTTGTGTGGTTAACGGTTGTTTGTTGTTTATCTAAGTGCATCTTCAAAATGGTACAACTCCAAAATTGTTTACTCTAAAACAGTGTAACTCCAAAATAGAATTGGGATTAATCCAATGTATTATTCTATTTTTTACTCTAAAAAATATTCCCAAATGATTTTTTTATTTAGTTAATATTTTTTAATAATATCTTCAACTTATAAAAATTTAACTGTTTACCTAACTATTTTAAATTTACAAAAACTTCCACATATATATATATATAATTTAAATCAACAATGTATTATTAACAATTATAATAAATCATAAATATATGATATGCCATATTTTTTTTTATTAGTGAGCATTAAAGTATTTTCTCACAAATAATCAACTATTGTATTTCGTAATGAACAATGAGATACTTTATTTTTGATTTTTCTAAATAAAACAAGAAAATTATGAAATCAAACATTTTTATCTTATACTATTTCAATGTCGTAGAGAATCCAAAATGTTTGTGCATATATCAAGCTCATCAAGTAAAAATGTGATCAAAATGGAAATGTTGATTTACAAGATAAAAAATTTATATTTTTCGTTTGAAAAATATTTCACCGCTTTTAGTAGTTCCCAAAGCAATTTATCGAATTATTAAATTAATTATTATATTAAGCTATTTTATATTCTTTATGTTTATTATTAGTTTATGCATATTTTACGTATATTTATTAAACAATGTGTTGTGAAATATCATTTTTAATTTATTATATCATTTTAAATATTATTTAAGTATAAAATAAAAATATTCAACAATAAAAAACAATTTCATAAATAAATAAAATTTAATTCCAAATGGAGTGATGGGTAGATTACTCCACAAATAGAGTAACTTTAGCCATTATTCCATTTTGGAGTTTTGAATATAATGTGAGGTTGGCGAGAATCTATTCTATTAAAACAAAGTCTTTCTTTTATCTACTGATACAAGTTATCATTTAAATTTGGACCCTTTCTAGAGTGTTACAAATAATATACGACATGTAGTTGATTGAACCGTATTAATTAAATTAAATCAACACTAATTATATTACCAAATATGAACTATGCAAATTTACTAATTATATGAAACCAAAATACGAAGTATGGAAAATTACTAATTATATGAAACTAGTTCTTTAACAAATATGTAAATCTACTAATTATACAAAACCAATATATTTTGGAAATTGTAATATACCGTTTCTTTTATTTTTATTAAAAAGTTTACTGATTATTATTTAAAAAAGTATAAAGCAAAACCCAAAAAACTCTAAAAACCAAAATCAATAACTGAAAACCTGGATTACATTTTTGTTTTTGTTTATTTACAAAATAAACTATTGCATTTAAAAAAAATTGGTATCTTTTCAATTTTAATTAAATATTTGATTATTTGGGATTTATTTATTGCTAATATCAGTTTAAACTAACTTAGTAAATCTAAAACCTAAAAACCATAACCAAAAACTGAAAATAAAAAATAGAAATTTAAAAACTAAAAAACAAAAATCTAAATCTAAAACCAAATCTAAAAAAGAAAAAAAAAACAGAAACTAAAAATTAATGAAAAAAACATGACCACAAATTTCGGATTAGTGATTGTATACCAAAACATATTTTAAATAAAGATAAAATCAATTATATAAAATTTTAATCATAAACAATTTTCACGCTTGAAAAGCATGGGTCAAAATCTAGTTTTACTCTAAAATAGAGTTTGGAGTCAAAAATTTGAATAAAGGTAAAAATGCCATAATAGAGAAGAAAGAACGAGAGAAAGAGTTTGGAATCAGAGGAAGGTGGAGAAACTCTGCCTAAGGAAAATGGTATAAAGGAAGCAAATAAGAAGAATAAAAAGAGAGAGAAGGAGCTTGAGTGCGGTCGAGAATGAAGAAAACATGATTTGGTGGTTGTATTTAGGTTTAGATAGGTTTAACTGTAGTAAACTGGTTTACTTAGGTTAGTTAATAAACCAATTTGTAATTATAAACCAGTTTCTAATCGTATACCTTGTAAACCAAATTTCAATTTGTAAAAATATCAATTTATGAATTGATTTAATAATAAATTAATATCTAATTTGTGTTTCTATTTTTGAATAAATAGATAATTTCATAAATAAATAATTTAGTGTAAATAATAACAAAATTGACATGTTATTAAATGAGTACTTAATTGCATATAAAAAGCATTATAATACATGAAAATATCGTAGCATAACCGAGAAATGTTATCTTAAATGCCAGATTTATTATCGCAGCCGATGATACAACACATCTAATGATAACATATATCGTTTTTCTGACATAATTTCATTTTCTTGTAGTGACTTATTTAAGTCTCATAAAAAAAATTATATCTGAGTTTGCATTCTTATATAACCTTTTAGTAATTAAAATTCATGATCCATTATTCTCTACATAATATCAATATCTTTCATTAAAAACAATGATTTTCTAACCATTAATCTCGCATACTATCATTATCGGATCTAAGAGCACAAGTCACATATGGACAAGAATAAAAGTATGTGTGGATTGTTCTGAATATTTGTAGCAACTTTCATACCATGTTAAGTTTCATAAACTTTTCATTTAAAACTAATTGACGATTTGACCATTTTGTATATATTACTAAATAAGTCCCATCAAACTCTGGATGTGGAAGTTTATATTAATACATATAGTCTTTAGAATTTATGATCCATAATCCATTAGTCTTTACATAATTTTTGACTAATTAACCGGTTTATCTCACTTGACTAATTAATCTTAGCACACTTTTTATTGTTGTTTGAGTTTGTTAAATGCACAAAGTATCTTAACCCAGTTCCCTTGTAATACATCTGGAGACAGGACGCTACTCTCAACAATTCACTAGTATCAAATGTATACAAGATCTTTCTTACACAACAGCCTATGTGTTTCTATAATACAACAATAAGCTAAAGACTTAAGCTACTGAACCTTTGACCACAAAAAAAGCTTACTGAACCTTGTGTATAAGAGATAAAATCTACAGTCCAAAGAAGAAGAAACAATATTAGACTCTTGACCAAATCTCTCTTTACTTCTCCTTAATCTTATGTGGATATTCTTTCAGTAACTTTTTTGCTCTTGCTTCTTGCCTCTCTCTCTAATCTCAGATCTGTAGAATTGAGTGTTGTGAGTGTTAGGAGGCAAGCAATTAGGTTTAAGAAGTAATATAGTGTCTCCCTAAATCCTAGCAATAATGGGCGCAGCCACTAAGGCACAAACATAACATATATCCTCTTTCTCAAATGCACGGAAAGTCATCCACTGAGAAGTATCTACATATATAAATCGACGGAAAGTCATCCACAGAGAGGTATCCACATAGATACATCTACGGAAAGGCATCCACCCAGATGCATCCACAACAAGGCATCCACAGGATGGCATCCATCCAGACCAAATGCACATAATCAACGAATCTCCAACT
This sequence comes from Diplotaxis tenuifolia, assembly GCA_014822095.1. Lineage (NCBI taxonomy): Eukaryota > Viridiplantae > Streptophyta > Magnoliopsida > Brassicales > Brassicaceae > Diplotaxis > Diplotaxis tenuifolia. Next base: position 15,670 of record JABAYD010024953.1, on the reverse strand, counting down.
TGAGCGTTTGGTCACTTGTGGTTGCGAAATCTGTAAAATAAATACCTGCTATTTGTCGATTTACCTCAACTGAAGATGAACCTGAGACTTCCGTCATAGACTCAACTAGTAAACCGTTCCTGCAAACCTTCCAGCTTTACAATCAGAATGAAGTAGACAAGTCACCTTTACTGGTGAACCTCGTCTCTAAAACTGAAATACTTTTGATACCTTTTTCAGAGTTGACCATCTAAATTTTTTGTCGATTTCTTAGACTTGACCATCTGAACTTTTTACTGCTGCGAGGTGATAAACCAACAAATCATCTCGCACTTCCACTAACTCAACTCAGTTGGTAACATTGAGTGTCACCGGACACTTTCCAAAGTTGTTGCCTAGTAAGCTCTTTGTCAACATATCCGCAGGATTTAGAGAAATATAAATCTTCTGCACTTTAACAGAACCATCCTTAACCTTGTCCCTGATGAAATGTAGTTTATTCTCAAAGTGCTTGGTCATGTCATGATGAGGATTTTTCGCCAAACAGATTGCACTCTGTGAGTCACAATTCAATTTGAAGCTTTTTGACTTAAACCCCAATTCACTGCAAAAAAAAAAAAATCGTCAACCATATTCCCTCCTTAGTTGCCTCAGTGAGTGTCATGTACTCAATCTCTGTAGTCAAAAGAACTACAACATGCTGAAAGTAGACTTCCAACTCACAATATCACTACCAACCTTGAAGATATAGCCATATATTGACCTTCCCATGACAAGATCTGAGGCATAATCTGAATCAAAAATCTTTCAATCTCAAAATTTTCTGATTTAGCTGAAGTGCCCTTAAGTATCTCAAGATCCACTTAACCACAGATTAATGACATATTCCTGGATTTTCCATGAAACTACTGACCAAACCGACCGCATACGCTAAATCTAAACAAGTACCAATCATGCCATATATCAGACTTCCCACTGCACTTGCATAAGGAACTGAGCTCATCAAACGTGTCTCTAAAACCGAATCATATTACAAACTTCCTTGTAATAACTTCAGAATGTCCTTCTTTATATCCTTGATGATATCCATACCGAGGATCCTAGTTTATGGTCATAGATCCTTCATTTCAAACTTTTCTTTCAGACTTGCTTTCAGCGATTTTCTCCTGATCTTTTGCTGTTATAAGCACGTTATCAACATGCAGTAAGAGATACACAATATCATCAATACTTGTTCCATTAGTGTAAACATATGGATCCTTCCTTCTCCTTTGCAACATTTGGGGCTTCATAAATCATCAAATTTCTTGTTCAACTGCATGGATGACTGTTTTAACCCATATAGAGACTTATTCAGTAGATAAACATTGTCTTCATTTCCTTTCTCTATGAAATCTTTTGACTAATTCACGTAGATTACTTCATCTAGTATACCATGTAAGAAAGCAGTATTAACGTCCAGTTACTCCAACTCCATATTGAAATTCACCACAACTGACAACATGATTCAATAGAAAAACATGTTTAACCACCAGAGCAAACATCTCATTGTAATCCACTCCTTTAACGTGTGTAAACCCTTTAGCTACAAGTCTTACCTTATACATGCGATCTTCACTCTTGGAATACCTTCCTTAATCTTGTAAATCTATTTACACCCGATTATCTTCTGTTTTTCTGGCTTTGGAACAATTGCATAAGTATCATTTTCATCCATAGATTACTTCTCTTATCCCATAGTCTCGTTACTCTTATCCCAGTCTCTACTTCTTTTAGCTTCTGCTAGTGACTGGTTTATCTATCTCTAACCTTTGTGTTGTTGACAAAGCATAAACTACAAAATCAGATCCTTCAAACCTCGATGGTGGTCTGATGACTTTCTTTTCCCTGTCTCTTTCCAACAAATAATCATCAAAAGATTGATCGTGGCTTTAATTTTTGTCATTTTCTTCTTCAGGCTCCTCTTTCTCTTCTGATTCATTTTCTGATTGTGAACTTCCCGAAGTATCTTCACCTAGACCCGTAGATTCCTCACCTCCTGAAGCTTATCCACCTTGACTAGTAGACTCATAACTGAACCAGTTGTAGTCGGTCCTTGAATCAGATCAGTGCTAAAAGTGACTTTCTTCTTTTTTAGATTTAGTCGTTTCTACATGGTCTTTATACAGTTTCCCTTTATCAAAAACTATATTGCTGCTGATAATACATTTTTCCTCTTCTGGTAACCACACCATGTAACCCTTAGTACCATGTGGGTAACCCATGAAAAAACCTTTAACAACTCTTGAACAAATCTTGTCTTCTATTCTGTGTACATAAGCAACACAATCAAACCGCCTAAGATGATTATAATCAACCGTTTACCCTGACCACACTTTTTTGGAATCTAAAACTTCAAAGATGCATTCGAAACACATGTTTATCAGATAAACCACAGTAGACGCAGCCTGAACCCAGAACTTCTTCTGTAATCTTGTTTCTGCTAACATACACCTGATCTTATATGCTATCGTCATGTTCATTCTCTCAGAAACTCCATTCTGTTGTGGAGTATAAACGCACGTTTTATGCCATTTAATCCATGAGTCTTGGCAAAGCTTATCCAATCAGTTTTTTTTCTGAACCCAAACTATTATCTGCCTTGGGCACTTTATCCTCTTCTTTGTTTGATTTTCCACAAGTGTCTTCAACTCTGAAAAAATCTCAAGCACTTCATCTTTACTCCTTAAGAATCTGATCCAGACCTTCCTTGAGTTAAATCGAAGAATGTAAGAAAGTACATCCCAACAGAGTTGGCTCATTTGAAACCAAGCTCCATAGATCATTGAGAAAGTGTTCGAGGATGCCTTTGGTGATGTGTTTACTTTTTGGAAAGCTTTGCTTGTGGGACTTCTCAAACACACACTCTTCACGAAAATATAAAGTGTGAATCTCCTTTGATTCAAGGTAGCCGCCTTTGACCAGAAGATTCATATTTTTGACACTTATGTGTCCTAACCTTGAGTGTCATCTGTTTGTTAAGATCACTTCAGCTTTGACTGCAGATGCTTCTCCCGTCACCATTGTACCCTAAAAATAATACAACCCATCTTCATATTTCTCTGAAACAACCTTCTGGCCCTCCTTGTAGAAATTAACTATGAAGTCTTCTCCTTCATACTTGAAACTAGGAGTGAGCAAAAAAATTGAACCGATTCAACTGAACCAGCCAAACCGAAATCGATCCAAACAAAAATCATTATCAAATAATTTGGTTTAAAATTTTCTCAACCTGAACGAACCAAACCGGATTGAAACCAAACCAAACCAAACCAATAAATAAATGTTTTCTTTGGTTATGATTTAAGTTAAACTAATTAGCAATATACATATACTAAAACCTTGAAAATAAAGTCTTTCTGTTTTCAATTTTAGTTAGTAAAACTAATATATTAGGTTTATAATAATGAAATCATGGGTATAGAATTTTGTATATAGAATTTTAGTAAATATTTAAATAAATACTCGTATATATTCTGTATAACATATAGTTATTGATTTTTGCATGTTTTTTTATAATATTACATAGAAGATGATTGATTGTAGACTTTTTAATAGTATAAGAGACATTATTTATGATGTTGTTTTTTAATTTTATTTATTTATTTTAACGAACTTTGATTTGAATGTGTTTTTATTGATTTTGAGTGGTTTTTAAAAGGTTTTTATTCAATTTTATATTAGATTTAATTTACATAGTTTATTATTTATTGTCACCATGTGATGATTTTATAGACATGCGTGTAAGTTTTTAAATATAATTTCTCTTAAACAAACTAAATTAAGGGTGCTCAATTAAACCAAACCAAAACACAAACAGAATCGAATATAAACCGAACCAAAACTGATTCAAACCAAACTAATCATGGTTTACTTCAGTTGAAAAAAAAAAATCCTAGAACCGAGTTGACCAATCCAAACCCAAATCGACTGAAAAAAAAATAACCGAGGTGCCCACCCCTACTTGTAACCGCTCTTGTCTAACTGGCCATAAGAGATGAAATTCTTGCTCATGGTTGACATGTATCTCACATTAGTTAAGATCATTGTATCTCCTTCAGAGTTTATGATATACAACTTGTCCATACCATACTGAAAGTATTATTTCTCATTAATAACATCATCAGTCTCTTTGAAGTCAAATAAATCATTTATATCTGATGTAATGTGGAATGTACATCTAGAATTCATGACCCATTCTTTCATGGGGTCTTGTTCTCTTTCTGTCAAGATCATAGGAAAATCTTCTTTTCATGAGCAACATTTGCAAAATCAGTTGCTCTTCCATTCTTTCTTTCAGGATAATCTTTTTTGAAGTGTCCTTCTTTCCCGCATATCCAACACTTTCTAGATTTTAGTTGATTCTTTGGTCTAGACTTTGACCGTGAATCTTTACTCTTGGATCTTCTACTCCACTGACAATAACTCTTCTTCTCAGGTCTACCCATGCCCACAACCAAACCTTCTGTATTCGACTTAACCTTTCCAATGAGCCTCTTTTCCTTTAGCTTAACTTCCTTGGCATATGCAGAACTGATTACTTCATTCGGAGTCCATGTTTCCTTTATATTACCGTATTTAAGAGTGTGAACTAGTGAATCAACCCGCCTTGGAAGACTAGATATGACCAGGATGGCTTGATCCTAATCACTCACATTAATGTTCAAACTTGCCAAATCATCTACCAGTTTCAGGAACACATCAAGATTCTCCTCTATACTTTTATATTCTTCCATCTTGAATCTAGCAAACATTTGCTTCAATAAATTCGGTTAGGTAAAGACTTCGTTTGATAATCCGTTTCCGGAGCCTTCCAAACTCCTAGGTTGTTGTTTCCTTAATCACCTTTTGCAAAATCATGTTGTTACGACAAAGAGCATATCAGACTTGTTGCTCTCTTATCCATCTCCTATTTCAGCGGATCAACCGGAGAACTCATAGCTTCTGTGTTCTCATCTTCTTTTTCTTTTTCTTTAACAGAACTGCTGGATTATTCTTCTTCAAGAACAAAATCCAAATCCTGAAGCTCAAGTTGCATAAGCATTTTAAACTTCCACAATCCATAAGCTTCTTGACTGTCAAATTTTTTCACCTCAAATTTACCTTGAGTTGGCTCCATGACTCTGATTTAATGCGATTCTCTGTCAAAGCCAAACAACCAAAACCAATAACCTTCAACCTTCTCAGAACAACTCCAAATTCTGAACAGAACCTGAAACCCATGTGCAGCCAAACACCAATAGCATATCAGAAACTGAAACCGTAACTGTAACATGATGCTCTGATACCACTTGTTGAGAATTATGTAAACCAATTAATCGGTTTATCTCACTTGACTAATTGACCTTAACACACTTTGTATTGTTGTTTGAGTTTGTTAAAAAAAAAAATTGACCCAATTCCTTACGGTACATCTGGGAAAGGACAACACTTTCAACAATTCACTAGTATCAAGTGTATACAAGGATTTTCTTACACAACAACCTATGTGTTTCTCTATTCACCCAACACAACAATGAGCTAAAAACTTAAGCTTACTGAACATGTGTGTATAGGAGATGAAACCCATAGTCCAAAGAAGAAGCAACAATTTTTAGATTCTTAACTGAATCTCTCTTTGCTTCTCCTTAACCTTCTGTGATACTCTTTCAATCACTTTATTGCTTTTTTTTATTACCCCTCTCTCTCTAATCTCATATCTGTATAATGAATATTATGAGTATTATGAGTGTTAGGAGGCAAACAGTTAGGTTTAGAGAGTTTATATAATGTTTCCCTAAACCATAGTACTAATGGATTTTAGTTTTTTTTTTTTTTGGAACTCCTAATGGATTTTAGTTACTAAGGCTCAAACATATATATATCATATTCATCCTAAATGCACATTTATACTATTATTTATGAATTGATTTTGCTGATTTGTCACATTCTCCATTATTTTAGTTAATATTGCTTATATATCATATTTTAATAATTTTATATATAATTTATTATATATAAAACAAATTTATATAAATAATATTATAATTTACTCATTTGTCTATTTTTACATGATTTTATATAATTTAACTTATTTGTCATATTTTTTATTAGTTTTATATGTAATTTATTATATTTAAAAATTAGTTTATTTTTGAAAAACAAGATAATTTTAATGTATTTTCCTTATGAGTTTAGGTAGTTTTGTTTATTTACATGTTTAATAATTTTATATATATATATATATGTATATATATATATATATATATTTTATATAACTAAAGCAAATTTCTATTAATAATTTTTTGATTTTAAATAAGATAATTCTTATGTATTATGTTGTTATCTTGAAACTATAGTTTCTATTATAAAATTTAAAATATAAAAATTATAACTAAATAGAATTATATATTTGATATGTGAGCGTTATAATGTTTTCAATAATTATATATAATTTATTATATAACTAAAACAAAATTTTATTAATAATATTTCAATTTTAGAAACTAACTTTATTCTTATGTATTTTTTTGTTATCTTGAAACTATATTTTCTATTACAAAACTTAAAATTTAAAATATAAAAAATATAACTAAATAGAAATCAAACAAAAACATTTATTTTATTATATTTTTAATTTTTTGATATGTTAGCGTTGTAATTTATAATTAACTTTATTTTTGATTAAATTTTTGAAAACATAAGTAATAACATATTATGCTAATTTTGAATTAATTTTTGAGCTTTTATATTAAAGTTAGACCGGTTAATGTTGTTTATACCTTAATAAATAGTTAAATTGTTTTACATGAAAAGTAATGTTACTGAACTATTATTGTTTTGCTAAATTTTATATACTCAAATAAACCGACGTTTAAGATTATGCTAAAATTTAAACTAACCAAATGTTCAAAAAAGTAATTTTATCAGGATGTATATTTTCTCGTTTTTACAATTGAAACATAAATTCTTTAAATTTTATATAAGTATATTTTATAGTATTTAACAATAAAATTTAAGTTTTTTTATTTTATATAGATTACATCTCTTTTTTGTGAGGTTGTAACCCGCTTAATGAATAATTTTCTATAATATATTTATATAATTAAAATCAACACAATATTTATATATATATAACCAGTATAATTAAAAGATAATTCTTATATAATATATTGTGTTATTATCATAACTATATTTTTATCAGAACTATATTTTCTATTATAAAAATAGAAAATGATAAATGCATAATTAAATATTAATCAATTGAAAATTAAGTTTTGTACACTAAAAAAAGTATAGTTTTGTAAGATAATGTGTGCATATGCGGGCAAAATACCTAGTATATACATAAAGCATCCACATATATACTTCCAGGTAAAAACATTCATAGAAAGACATTCACACAGATGCATCAACGGAAAGCCATCCAAAAAGATGCATATACAACAAAACATCCATGGAATAGCATCTACGAGGTGGCATCCACATAATGGCATCCATCCCCTGAAAAAATGCACATAATCAACAACAATTCAAATACTTTTTTTTATGTATAAAGAAAACCTTCAAACTTCGTGCACTTAGTATAATCTCTTTGCAGCACATTACAAAAATCCAAAGTTGGACTTAATACATTTCATACGTCACATTAGTTCTTAAAACATAGTTTCCTATATGCCGGCACTACAATTGCTTTCTCTTAATTTAAACTCAAATCTTATTCGTATCCACCACGCAAGCCATTGTGTCCAGTATCGGTTAAGGGTAAAATTGCAATTGATGGTATGTCCAGTATTGTTCGAAAATGATAAGGTCTGACGTATAATGTGTTAATTTAAATGGACTTCCAACTTAAAACCAATTGGTGATTAGTGGAGTGGCCATCCATTTTATATATCACTTAGGATCTCTTCCAACATCCGATGTGGGACATTTGTCCCTAATACGCCTCCTCGAGATGATGGTTCTCTGAGCATCAATCTCGGAATGTTTGGGCAATGATCGATGGGCCAACTTTAGGCACGGATCGATGGATCGAGTTGGATGGCATGGATCGTGGGCTCTGATACCATGTTAATCTAGATTGAAATCATAAGCCTGAAACTATGATTAAAATGGATGCATCACCAAATCCATGCATGTGGCAACAAATGTAATTTTTCTAAATAAAAAAAAAAATCGTTTCCGTTTCATACAAGTAATATACTAACTCAAAGTTGTAGCAAAACTGTCCAAAGTGGCCCAAAATTCGTGGTTTTTGTATACATTTAGATCTGTTTAGACTCGAAAGAACGTGACTAGCACGTGAATGCTATATTTCAACAACAATTTCTAGCAGGATTTCAGTCTTCTTTTTGCTTTTTATATTGTGCGGTAGAACTTTTCATTCCGACCCTTTATTCATTTAATTATTAAATTCCTATGATTCGGTAAATATGTATATAGATGTCCCCGAAACAATAAATCAAATAACAGACAAAAAGTTCAAATGCAAAAAAAGAAATATTAAAGAGAAAGAAAAAGAGCTTTTAGATGGTTGGTTCTAATACGAAAGACACGAAGGAAGTCATGTCTTGTCCGTTTTGACAGAAAGTGTTTCAACCCACATTAATGGGCTTGATTTGATCTTCAAAATCATGAATCTGTTTATGTTTATTCAGAGCAGCTTTCTTCTATACGATAATATATAGCATACTTTTGTACTCTAGCTTTTGTGTTTCGCTTTTTTTGTAGGTCTAAGCATATAGAAATCTACCAAGAATCTATAGACCAAATCATATACTAGGAGATAGCACTGTTCTTGGATGAGTATGTGTCTTGGTCTTTCATAAATCATAAGTGTGTTGTGTTTTGAATTGATGGTCGATAGCATTGATCGAGAAATTACATTACTATTCGGGTTGTTATTGATTTGATTTGAACACGTAAAACACAAGTAACGAATATATCTTATTACTGTACAAAAATAAATGACAAAAAACAAAGCTTCATATACATTGACTGTCAGTGGACTGGCTATGGAGTATGACCAACTATGTTACATGGCATTTTCTAAATGAAGTTATAGCAACATTTTCAATGTAATGGCTGATCCATCGTCCTCACGAAAGGTTTTTTTTGCTAAAACGTCCACCAAATGTTGGGCAGTGTTAAAAGGCTAGTTCTATTGATGCTCCACTTTAGTAAGAATATGACATTTTGAATTTGATCCAGCTCATAAAATACTTGTTATGGGTCAAAACCTACATGATTAATAAACTTAAGAACCATATTCTAAATATCTTGTAGTAGAGTCTCTAGACATGGACACTTTCTCAATGCATTATGCATCAGACAAAAAATCTATGCACTGCGAATATCACTATTTTAAAGTGAATCCTAGATTATCTTTCCAAACTAAAACAACTCTGAACCATCCATAGGTAGACACAAATACGAATCTCAATATTGCCTACTTGACCGTTTGGTCTTCTAACTAGGACCAAAACCCTTATAACCCAGCTACGATCAGTTATTAATGTCAGTTTGTCTAAAATTGTGCCTAGTAACTATAATTGAGGATTTTATAGAGAAATAACTTTTCGACTCTCTTATTTATTTTTTATATGATAATTCCGAATAAATTGATGTTATCATTCTCAAAGAGTTGTCAATTATTTTTTCTTGATTTAACTGAATCTCTTACATTAGTTGAAACTTGCAAGCTAATAAGAATCTAACCCACTAAAGATAAAAGTTATAGATGTCACCGTGATCACTGAGAAATATTATTTGTCAATTTATGTGTTGGTTTCGATCATCTAGCAATAGCATTGTGCGCTAGCTGTTGATATAATCAACAGATAGGGTAAAATCAGCTTTACATAGTTGCACTCGGTTAGTTAAGGTATTAGGTGATTATTATCATAATAAATAAAAACTTAAAAACAAAAGAACGTGAAAAAATATAATAGGCAAAAGGTGAGGATGAAGAGAGAAAAGCAAAGAATAAATGTACTCTTTGTGTTCTAAAAAATGTACTCTTTGAGATGTACCTTTGTGTACAAATTACAATATATGTGGGAAACTAATACCATCCACATATTGTTCTAGATTCTACAGCTGGCTTCAAATCTTTGTTCTAGCTTAATTAATCTTAATATACGATCATTTCGTTCATGTTAGTTGGTATCTATCTATATTAAAATCTATCAAAGTTAATAAAACAAAAGTTTTACATATTGGCTACGAAAATCCATAGTCCCTCTTCAGATTTTATTAGACGAAGGACTTTGATTTTACCATGGTTGCTTAAACATAGTAGCTAAACTTTCTTTTTTTTTTTTTTTTGACATCAAAAATACAGACACATCAAAAATACAGACTAGTAGCTAAACTTTCTTAAAACCCTAAAATGTATTATTGTGAACTTGTTATTAGTGCAAGTACTTCCTACAGATCGATATTTACATGAAACGATAGTGTAAGATCTTAATTTACACCAGCTAGACCCGAAGCATATCAATGTAAAAAATCTTAGTACTGTGTGCGTCTTGACAAGTTGCTCTTGATCATATGTCATTTATTCAAGAATTTTTTTGTTTGAGTGAGTATAGTTGACATATTTATATGGATCGTAATATACAATGAAAATTTGCATGTTATGAACTTGTCAAGTCTATTTATACTATTAATTGTAGAGAATGGCTTTAAATTACATATAAGGCATTTTATAGACAAATCATCATAAAGACACCATCACGAACATAAAAGAAAAAGATAATATACATAGAAACAAACTAAATAAGCTATTGGCATTCTTTCATTCATCATCATCATCATGCTTATGATGATGGCTAGTTATGATGAGACTGGCAAGGAGGGAGAGTTTGGCACTCAGACTCAGTGACACGAGAGGCATGAAACTTGGCTATGAAGGCAGAAGCCTTACGGTCAATACCTGGCTCAGCCACCCAATAACGCTTGTCCTCGTCGCTGGCCCATGCCTTTCTTGTGTATACGCCGTCGTCCCATGCGTCTGCCTCAACTCTATGAGACGACCTTCGTGATTTAAAGAAGCTGAAGAGCGAGAACTTCTTTCTGCTGCTGCCTCCCATTAGACGGTACAAGAACACGCCAAGATTCAAGAAAATAAAACTTTAAATTTGTGTAAGTTTGATGTGTTTGTGTTTATGTGGAGAGATGGGTTTTGCGGATGTATTTATAGGGTGACTGAGCAAAACAGCTTCTTGTGGGAGGTGTTTTTTTCCGGTTTGGTTCGAATCTTGGTTGGTTCTATTCAGAAATTATCAAAGCGAATTAAAATTTCTCTTTTTTTTTTGGCTAAAATTTGGGAGAATTAAAGTTTTGTTAGTGTTGTAAGCTACATTGCTGGACCAGCATGCTTTTATGTGTCGCTTGCAATTATTTGGACTTATCAAAAAAAAAAAATAAACCCAAATAATTGCAAGCAAATAATTCATTAAGATCTTCACATAGCATAATTATGTTTCTCAACCACAACGTTTTATTCTAGCACAAACTTGATACTGCTAGTTAAAACAATAACCAATTCACCTTGTGTATACTTTTTTTAACTGAAAAAAAAAACAATAACCAACTTATTAAATAGTGTTCACTACATGTATATTCCCATCCATCAAATAAAAGAAAGCTATTTCCATAATTTATTGTTTTCCAACTCGTCATCTAATATTTAAAAGAATAAATATTATTATATCTCTCACTATTGCTATCTCACCATTTGAGAGAAAATAAATATTATTATATCTCTCACTATTAAACGAAATTTAAAATCATTTAATTTAAACTAAACAGTTTCTAAATTCGTCAAAACAAATACATAAAATTTATAAAACTTATACTTAGGTTTTTGAAACCAAAACTTACATTTTGTTTAGAAACAACATAACTATATAAAACCTTCAAAAAGTTTTAAACCTTATAATTAGTACTTATAAAACCTTCAGAATTTTTTATTTAATATATATACCATTATCAATATCTGCCCATCTTTTTAAAATCATACAAGAATTTGATTAATAGTAGTCGATAACTAATAATCAAGAATAGAAAAGGAATATAACAACAATTATAGAGAAAACAAAATGGAAACAAAAATAAGAAAAAAGTTATAAGAATTTACAAGTACAAAAATGTAAATGGAATCAATGAAATAGATGTGAAAATAAAAATTCAAAACAATCTTTTAAAATAAAAAAAAAACATTGCAATATTAGAATTTAGATGAACGAGAAATTAAAAAAAAAAATTAGATGAATGATAGGAATATCAATATCTGACAAACAATAGGTAGAAGGCTAACAAGTATAGTTAAAAAATACTCAAAGAAATTAGATAATCAAATTATAATTTATACTTACTTATATCTGAATTTTTTTTCTTTAAAAAAAATATAATTCGTAAACATGTTATTTACATATAAAACAAGATCTTAGTGTTAAAGCTGAATCTCTTCTAATCCATATATATATATTATTAAAATTGAAGTATTTTTGGTACTGTTTGCAACATGGATAGTAATATAAATAAAAAATGTTTGAAATAGATAGTTAATCTTCATTTTATCTACATATTAGTCATTGTATTTACAATAAGTTAAATATTTTTTGTATTTTTTTATTTACATATTCTACCATTACATTTAAAATTAATTTAAATTAATTAATTACAATAGTTTTTCATTTTGGTGGTGAAAATAAAAACACAAACCAAAATATATAGTATATATTATATAAATAATTCTAAATATTAGTAGTACCTTATTTAATTTAGTCAAATATAAATTTTTGAAATTTCAATTTTCAAAAAAAAAAAATATATCATAAAATTAATGATAATTCATAGAAAACTAATGCAAAAAAATAACTTTTAGTATGTTGTTTCAATTTTAAAATAAATTAACAAAAATATAACAGTTAATATATGAATAGTACAATTATATAAAATCACATCAAGTTATAAAATTTTTAATATAATTATATACAAATAAAAAATTATTGTTTAAACATCTATATTATAAAATAATATATTTTACTCTATATGTAAATTGCAAAATATAAAAAAATATATAATTGTTTTATAAAACTAACGGTAAGTGTTTATGTTGAACATAAATTAAATTAAACACCCGAGGGTGGGTGTCAAGTTTTAGTAATGAATTATGGTATATCCATCAGATAATGTGACTTTTTTCCCTAATTCATCCAGCTGATGAGCTATTTTCCTATAGTTAAGTTTCCACATTAAAATAACATAAATCAATGCAAAAAAAAATCATAGTAATGGAGATATTGTTCGAGAATCTGAAAGGAAGGATGAAGATGAAGAAACGTGGAAGCTGGTATTACAATAGGAAGGTTGTTGAGATTTTATCGAACAAGCCCAGTCTCAAAGGGGTCTGTATTAACTTTAACTTAAGAGTATTTGCTCAGTCCCAAAGGCATCCAAGTTATCTGTCTGTCTTTCCTTTTGAACTTGCTTACGATTATTCAAGTGATCGAATCAAACAAAAAGTGTGTGTTATTTTATGTTTTCGTAATGCAAAAAGATAGAATTATTGTAATAAATGGCCAAACACAGTAGTGTTTCTTTGTTGGTTCTTGCTTTCTTCTCTTAATGATGCCTTCTAGATATATATATATATATATATGGCTCTCTCAAATTTCAACGAAGTGCCAAACTCTATCACTTAATTAGATTCATTTGCCTAAAGTTAGTTATTGCAAATAAGAAATTATTAGTCAGAAAAATATATAGTAATTTTGTGAAAATATATCAATTTTGTAGTATAACAAACCTTCATCCCTTCATATGCAACTTCTAAATTAAAATAAATATTTTCCTGAATTTTTCTCCGTTTCACATTTTCATATAAATGTACACTGAGATTTGGGAACATATGGTCTATACTACTTACTCTACTACTAATATCTTTGTTAAACAAATTGGTAAACACGTTAGGTTAACTACACACACACTATCAATCTATCATAATTTCATAATTAGAGTATTACAGCTACACTATGACAAGGTTGTAGTAAAACGTACTAGATTACAGTATTTTCATATAATCCTGTATACTAATAAATCTCAAATTTCAAATTAAAAGGAATCTGTGAAGAATAAAGGATCCAAGAATAAAACACTCAAATGTGTTAATTTAACTTATTTTATATGACAAATAGCGCTTCTTCTTTCGTTTTCCTTCTTTGAGGAATATATTCAACAGCTTCAAGCTATATTATAACAATAAGTAGTATATTAATATCTACTAGACTTGTTCATACAAATGTCCTAATCTTCTCTGTTAATCTTGTAGTCTATAAACTGCATATTTTAAGTAATTATTAACCAGGACTAATCCACCACCAACAAGATCGTTGTCGAATTTGATAGGGAATATAAAAGAAGGAAAAAGTTTGATTTATTCTTTTTGGATGTGAATGGATTAATCTTACTGGATTTGCACGAGACAAAAAACACTACTCCTTGGCATCATTGCGGGTTTGGAAAATTAGTACTCAAACATTTGTCATATGATAAATATAAAAATTTCAAATATAACAAATGGTTTGTTATAACTAAAATTTAGTGGCAAAAACCTTATCATTTGAAAATATAAAGACATCTTGGAAATGCTCTTACTAAAGAAAACAATAAAAATTAGCATATAATTTCAGGTTACGATATTAAAAAGCATACTCACATAGTATATGTTTCAAAGTAAAAAGTCATCCACTATAAGCTAACAAGCACCATATATATTAATTTCCAAAAATAAAAATAAAGAGCACCATGTATGAGCATACAAAAGTCACTCATCTTTTTATCACAACCAATCATATGAACGAATGTAAATTACATCCTTTCTAATTTTTAATATAGGAAACTGCGTGAGTGAGTGAGTGGGTAGTAATCCTCAACTTGGACCAGATTCCTTCTCTTTTTTTTTATTAACTTTTTCATTTGCAATTATATAATACAAATGCCGATAATTTAAATTTTGTGTATTACTATTAAGTTCACTTATTTCAAAATGTTTTGTGGGTCTGGGCCCAAGACCCAGTCTGTGGGCTTGGTAAACAAAACAAAAAAAAACTATCCATTGTTGATCTTCCTCCCTCTCCATCTCTCGAGCTCTGAGGTAAGCTTCTACGATTCTTCTCTTTAAATCAAATAGTTTCGTGTCCAAACGTAATGTTTCTCTAGTTTTCAATGTTTACGTCGATCTCAAAGCGAGAAACCTTAGTTTTCGATCGTGTAGAACCTTTAATCTAGCTTAATATGTGATTCAATCGTATCTAGCTAGCCGGCTTCAATCTGATTGCAATAACGCAGAAACCCTAACTTCGTAGCCTTTGTTGCTATTCTTCAGAAACACGGTACAGTAGTAATGGATATGACGTGGCGTGGAAGTAAGACGGAAGCAAGTAAGTAGAGAGATCGTCAAAGTTTTCTTAATGAGATTGAAACTGAGATAAGTACCATTGGGAGACTATTAAATGATCAAAGGGAGGATTCTGGTCTTTGGAGGAGGCAGTGGGGGTTCAAGAATGTTTTTTCAACAAATGATACTTGGATGATGTTACCGGATACGAAGGCCCAGTGTGAGTGGGCTAAGAGTATCTGGTTTCCTCAAGCAACTCCTAAA